>WAAB01018658.1:163525-199745 GCA_013389865.1 Piaya cayana | reverse complement strand
CTCTGCATAGGGTTGTTGTGCCCCAAGTGCAGGACCCAGAATTTGGCCTTGTTAAACCTCATGCCATTGGACTCAGCCCAGCAGTCCAGCCTGTTCAGATCCCTTTGCAGAGCCTCCCTACCCTCCAGCAGATCCACACTTCCACTCAGCTTAGTGTCATCTGCAAACTTGCTAAGGAAGCACTCAATGCCTTCATCCAGGTCATTGGTGAAGACATTGAACAGGGCTGGACCCAGCACTGAGCCCTGAAGGACACCAATTGTGACTAGCCTCCAGCTGGAGTTAACTCCATTTGCCACCACCCTTTGGGCCTGGCCATCCAACCATTTTTCCACCCAGGAGAATGTGCACCTATCCAGGCCAGAGGCAGACAGTTTTCTTAGCTGACCTAGGCAAAAGTTGGAAAGGGTTTGAGATGAAGGTCAGTCACACTGGGGCCCTTCTATGGGAGCAGGAGGCACACTCTGTCTTGTGGGTACACCACTCAAATAGTTTTAACCCTACTTCTGGTTAAATGAGCTCCATGGATTAAAATGTTGACCTCTATCTGTCATCCTGGAGAAAAGTGTGTGATGGCTTGCCTACTGCTGCCTTCAGCCCCTGGTGTACCTTGGTGTACTGAGATTTGTCCAGTACTGACATGAAATGTTGTGATTGCAGGTAATGGGAAGAAGGAAGAATGAAAACAAGCCGGAGTGCCCTATTTGGCTAGCTGACAAAATTCCCCAGGCATTTGCGACTCAATCCTTGACTCATGAGCCAGATTTTCTCCCATTCATGTTTCCTCTCAGCAGACAGATTTCTCTGGATTGTTTAAGGAGGGGTTAAGTCCAAAGATGAAACCTATCTCCACATACTCTCTAGTAAAGTTGTTTGTTTCTTTACTTGTTTGCAAAATCATGAGAACCCTCCTTCTGCTGCTTTTCCTTTTAATTTTTTTTATAGCATTTATTTGCTTTGAAGAAGCGCAGGGCAAGCGAGTGTTCCCGGGGTGCTCTGGGGTTGTTGCAGCTCTGTTTGCATCTGTTGTGTGAGGCAAATAAACCCAGGGTTGCCTTTTTTTTCTGAACAAGGCTTCAAGTTTTATAACGGGAGGGTTCGTATGCTGCCTCTGGAGGATGCTTGGAGTTTTTGGTTGAGGATCAGGTCTGGCTTTGTTAATTTACAGGGACTGTCCGCTCTTTCATCATCACTTTGTCAAGTCTGGGCTGGGCAGATAATTACTTGTGACAATTTTGTAACACTGGGAAATAAGGTTAATTTTTTCCTTGCAGATTCTCAGAGCCGCAGCTGGAAGGTTGGATGCCAAACCAACCTTTGCTTGATAAAGAAACAAGTTAAAATGATTCTGCATTCTGTATGATTCTTTTGTGGAAGGGCTCCACCAGTTGCCCCTCATGCTGACTTAAATTAACCATCTGGTCTTGCAAAACTGAGTGTAAGACACTGTAATTCTACCAGACTACCCGTTCTGCCTAGATGCTAGCTTAGTATGGAGCTCTGCTTTCTCTTTAAAATGTACTTGCTTCTGATTTAAGTTTGGATACCACCAAAGCTTAAGCTGGTGCTTAAACCTGTTGCTTGGAGGAGACTCCTTAGAGTTCAGGTGGAATTTATACCCCTAGAAAAATCATGCATATGAATACCGTTTTTGAGGACTGAGACATTCACAGATGGATGAAGCAAAAATTTGCATTCGGGTTCAACTGAATGAGAGCACTGCTTTGGTGTGTCTAGCTTGAAAAGCATAACCATGCATGTTCCTGAGAGCCTCTTTCTGCAATCTGTTCTCTTACAAAGTTGTTACTGATTAACTTCAGTGGAAGATCTGCCCTAAGAAAGTTTTTTGCCCATGTTTGTTGTGTTTCAGTGACTATTAAAAAAATGCTGTAAGTAAATTCACCCTTAGAGAAGACAATGGGAAAGCAATTAATTTCACTTCTGTTTAGGATTATCTTTGGCCAAGTTTTTTTACCAAAAAGGGCTAAGTTTCAGAATACTAAATGTGAAAATCTGTACTGCATGACTATAGTTATTAACAACAGAAAAACTGTCCCATATGTTTTATTGGCAGAGAAAACATATTTTTACATAATAGAATCAGAGCAGAAAATATTATTCCCTCTTGGAAACATTATAGTATATTAAATATGAACTGGAAAGCTACATTTCCAAAAAGTTTGATTCCAAAAGATTATTAAAATTTGATGTATGCTCTAGCATCTTTGATTTATGTTGCTTCTATGCATCCTAATTAACTAGGAAAATGTCAGTTGACAGCTGTAAAATTATGATTGTATATCTTGCCACTCTTGAGTCTTCAAACAATTTTCAAAAAATGTTTGTGCTTTTATGGGACTTAGAAATAGAAGTGCAGTTTTCCTGGCTAAATATGTGAATAAAGTGCATAAACCAATAACCTTTTAACTCCTGAAGAGCCATTGCATACCACAACAGCCACTGACATTTATGAACATACTGTTTTCTGTGTGTTATTGTGATATCTGGAAGACTTGATTCAAATTGGCCTTTTTCTTTTGTGAAAGGTGCTTTTCAATCCTTGTCTAGGAGAATTTACTGTAATTAAAACTAGATGCAATAAGTATCTTTACCTGAAAGTCAAAAGGGAATGGGAAAAGGGAAATGCATGGTGTTTTCTGTTGCTTTCAGATTTACATTTAAACCAACATTCATAGCAATGAAAGTAGTATTTTGAGCTGTGGACTTGTTTTGCTAGTACACATCGTATTCTTTCACAGTTGGATTTATACAGCTTTGTTCAAATGAAGGTTACAGGGGTAGAGAGATCTCCTGGTGGGAGCCTGGGCAAGCGCAAAGCTAATGGAGACACCTCTGCTGGAGTCTTGGACCTACATACCTCAACCGTCATCAGCTCAGTCTGCAAAGAAACACAGGCAGAGCACTAATAAAAGTCTCTGCAATTAATAACACTCTGACTGGGTATCCCTGACCGGGCATTTAGTATATGTCTTGAACTAGCGATGATTCTGGGTTGCCTCTCTTCTTCAGAGAGGTGCCTCCAGGCAGTAACTGGAGATCAGAAAAATATTTAAAGGCTAGAGTAAGCACATTTTAACAATACTAAAAGAAACCAAAGGCAAAAATTGTGGTGTTTCTTTTATGACTGTTTTTTTCTTTCTTGGCATGTTACGTGTGCTTTTTTTATCATCTTAACTGTCTGGTCAGAGAGCTTTTTATACGGGCATTCATTAGGCAGAGCAAACTGGGTGTATAACTTTTTTTTTTTTAGTCTTTGTATTGCATTGTGTGACATGTTCATGTGTGCTTTCATGAACATTGAAGTCAGTAGCTTGACTTGGACTACAAGTAAGTTAGGATTTGATTTAAGATAGTTGATGGGGAACACAAACAGATGAGGACTAACTGAATGCCCCTGTCAGCTGGCATCTCAGGCACCTCCCTGAAAAGGCATCGGGCACTCTTAAATATCCCACCTGTAAATATTCCTGCAAAATGACTCTTCCCTCTATGTGTAACAGAAATCTAGAAAGCAGCATGAAGCTGTTTCAGCCCCAGCTGCTCTGAGACTGCAGCAAGCTTGCAGGCAGATGAGTGCTCCTTTGCTTTGCTCTATTTACTTTAACTCCAAAAGAGACTGCGTAGAGTAAGATTTAAGAGAATCAGAAACTGAACCCGTGTGGCTTGACTTGAGGAAGTACCGGGCTCATGTGATCATCCTTGGTGCTGATGGGCTTGTGAGTGGCACCACTGGTGGGGAGGTGGCCCAGGTGTTTGTAATGAAGCTCTTGCTAAGGCTGCTGTCAGCATCTTTGGCTGGAAAAGCTTCTGTCCATTTTGTTGGCCTTTCGGTTAGGCCCTACATTTTGCAGCTGGTACTTAATCATGCTGATTGTTCTTACTATTCTTCCCATTACTACCCATGTTTATGCATTGGTGGCAAGTGCTGTAACCTGTTAGCTATGCCCCTGTGCCCACGCTGTATTCATACCAGATATTTCTGCAGCTGAAAAGGGGATTAGTCACAGGAGGAAGCAGGTGTGTCATGTATAGGAAAGAGCATGATTAAACAGTGGTATTTTCTGCTTAGTCTTCTCCAGTAAACTGAAGAAATCATCCTTGGCACCACATCCCCTGTGCTTCAGCTGCAAGGTTTGGGAAAAGAAATACCCTCAGGCTAACACCTGGTGAGCTACCAGCTGCATTTTGTACAGAAATGTGTTGCCTTTAACTAACCCCTGGAAGGTTTTCTCTTTTCTGCTTCCTATGAGAAGAAAAAAAAAAATCACAGTGAATATAGTTAAGTGTTAATTCTTTTGTCACCCTTTAACTAAAGACTGTCTATATCTTTCCTCATGAAATTGTTGGATTTGTTTTGTTTTGGTTTTTTTGTTTGGTGAATTTTACCACCCCTACTCGCATCATGGGTGGAGATTTGGCCACTCTTGACCAACGAAGGTGATGTGAGGGGAAGAGGAGATGTTTGGTCTTGCTGCTTTTGGTACCACCCAGAGCAGGTGGGAAGGTCTGCTCCTCCTACTGCTCTTGCATGCTTGTGCCTGTCATGCTGTGTTTGTTAGTAGCCGTCTTGGTGGGACAGCAACCAAACCTGGATTTCCAGAGTGATGGTGTAGTTACTGTGGGTATTTTTCCTTTGCCTTGACCATAGCAGGCTCTTGTTTTAGAAGTAGTTTTTCTCGTAGGTCAGGCTGCCATCACTTTCGGGAGTAAGGTGCATACCTTGACTGAGGCTACACCTTGGCTTCCTTTATGACTTTATTTATATAAAACCATCCAGACGTCTATGCTTTTCAAACCTAAGTTGCAGTTGCTATGGAATGCTTTGGTTTTGTTTTCTTACATCCTTAAAAGTTTTAACTTCTATTGTTGTGTTGCTAGACCTAAGTTGGACTCTCTGTCATCAGTTTTTGATATGTTGAAACATGGTAGAGGTAACTGAGATCTCATACTGTCAAACTGGGGTTTGCTTGGTTGCACCTGAGTGCTTCTTAAGGGGAAGCAATTCCAAGTGAAGTGAGAATTGTTTCCCTTCGTCAATATTTTAGGAGTAAATTTCACATTCAGATGCACCTGTACAGCTACCCCTGTGGCAAAAGGGGGCAGAATTTGGGTATTGATGCTATGTTCTACTATGATTAAATATTAAGACAGGTTATAAATGGATTTTGGCAAGTCACGCATTGCCTACGTATTTATTTTTCTAACCTACTCACCAGTAGTTTTATTAAATGGCTGATCCAGGACAAAGACAGAATGTAAATTTATTGTTATGTTACTGTTGTTCAGGCAATTCAGAGTCAAAGACTACATATATTTTGGAAGAGCCAAAATAAATATTACGACTTTGTGCCTTGCTTCTCCTCCGACAGTTGCTCTGCATATCACCAGTAGTAATGCAGGAATAAAACTTACAGATAGTCACTTCCTAGGAGTTGTTTCCAATATGTAAACAGAATTTATGGACATGACTTGTTCAGGAAACTTATTTTCTCCGTGGCAGATACCATAACCAAGTTACAGAATGATAATATGTTGCTGAAAATAATTCCTGTGTATTTTGACAGTAACTTCAGAAACCCCCTATCTAGTTGGAGGATTGTCTTAATCTGGGTCAAGGGATACTGCTGAGAATTTGCAGGAGGCAAAAACATTTGTGCTGGCTTTGTTTATTTCATGCAGCTAACGAGAGGTCATGGACAAATTCTGCTGATAGTCTAATTACAGAGAGTATCTAAAATGAGTAAGTGCAGATGCTGTGTTTTGACTCTTCACTGAGTCCTTTGATATGAATGGACGTTGCTGACAGGGTCGCTCTTCTATCTGGTGGGTCATGCTGAGAGCACTTTGTCGCACACCTGGGGAAAGGAAATGGTAACAAAAACACTGGTGAAGCAGAACCTGGGGATGGAGTTGTGTTTGGGGATGGAGCTGTGTTTGGAGCTGCTATTTGCATTCAGAGAAAGCAGAGGAAGGTGGCAGGCTTGGAGACCTGCATGTTGCTGCTGTCTCTAACCCCCATGGTTTGCAGATTGAATCATGAGAATGTGGCCAAAATATGAGGTTACTGACAAATGAAAGATGACTATGAGTACCATGACAAAACACAAGTTATGTGGGGAGGTTCAAATGTGAGTAGCCTTTCAGATGCTAGTGCAAACTGATGAATTTTGTTTATAAGCAGAGCAGAAAGGCATAGCTAGTCAGAAAGAGGGACAGACGACATTCGAAGATAGTCCTGAAGTAGTTTCATGTTCTTTCTGTCAGAGGCAGGAAGCAGTTCTTCTCTGTCAGTAAAGAGAAAGAGCCTTGTTCCAACTGGTGAAAGGGCCAGCATCGTCCTTCAAGTAATTGTATCTACCACAAAAGGTATTTGTGTGTCAAAGGAACCTGACCCAATTCATCAGGTGGGTGAAGGGCTTCTTTAATTGGTTTGAAATGATGATTTTGGTGATAGACATGGAGAGCAATGATGTTAAGCTTGGCTAATTACAGGCTTTCTGAGTGGCAATTAACATGTCAGAAATGTAGTTATGCTTGAGGGTAATGCTGAAACTTTCCTTGCCTCCTACTAAAAAAATCCCACAACCCCCCAAAAAACAACAAACCACTACAAGTGGAAGTCTCCTGTAAATTAATGCAAACAATCTGGTAATACTTTGGGAACCTGTTTGTCAGTGGTGTGACCTGACTGTTGCCTGTTAGATGGCTGTAAAGAGGGCTGCCAGCTGCTCTAGGTTTGCTCTTACTAAAAGGGGAGATCACACAATGCGTATGAAGCTTGTTAATGCCCCTGGCAGCTGTAAGAATTTCCAAGTCTATAAAAGCAGCTTATCTCCTGAGGAGGACAGCCCCCTCACCACCACCCCTCCAAAATTAGACAGATTAACTTCCTAAGAAATTGAGAGTTATTCCACCCCAAATCTACACTGTTCATTCAAGCTAATCTCTGGAGGGCTGAAAGGCCTCTTGTCTGTGATTGGAATCATATGATAAAGGCTTGCTTGCTTTCTTTTTTATTGTGCCAAAAAGTTTTTCTTGCTTTTGATCTAGTTGAGTGCTGAAGCGGCTTTTAGTGTGTTTGTGTGTGTTGTATGGAGCATTTTGAGACAAGCATCTCTGGGCTTCTGGCACGGTATCTCTTCGTACCCCATGTGGTGCTCTCCTCAGGATTCTGCTGTACCTTGCCCTTCCTAGTGATGCTTAATAGCACATCCCAGGGTGCTTCTCCACTGATATGGTGGGATTTTTCAGATCTGGGACAGAATGCAGACTAACTGCGGAGGGAGTGTGTGTAAATTTGTTATCTAAAATTGCAGATTATATTCTGCAGGCTGAGGAGAAGAGAATGCTGCAGGCCACCATGGTCACGCCTTCCCTCCTGCATCCTGGCCCCATGGTGGTATGATACTTGTGTCTACAGCTGTACTTAGGTATGGCCTGTAAAAATACTGCTAGTGAGCACTGAATTTTACTAGCTGCATAGTAATAAATAATCTCTGCCCTACTCCTCCCTATAGTCTACTAACCTTTGCTTGACGGACACTGAGTTTACTTCTGAAGATGTCTAGCTTTGGCATAGACACTGTGAAGGCTATAAATGTTATTTTTCCCCCCCCAAAAAAACTAACATTCCACTTTATTAAATGCTTGGGAGTCTTTTACATCAAAAATCTCATAGAGATATTTTCCTAACAGCAAGGACTCTTTCCTCCTCCTGCCCCAAAAAGTCTCAAGGAAAAAAAAATCTTTCCAATGTTCAATACATCAGGGTTATAAAAACGCAACTAACCCTCAGCACATGGGTAACGTTTATCCTCACTAGGATTGGATTCTTATTTCTGTGCAAAGCTACAGTAAGTAGGCTTTGCATGGACAGGCAAAGGTGACATTTCTGGAGGAGGACTTCATCCATATCAGGTTTTCACTGCTGATGCCAGATGCTGATGCTGAGATGTTTCCAGTGCTGATGCAGCATAGGAATCTGTCTTTCCATTTTGGCATGTAGAGCCTAGCCAGTGGGCTTATGGCAGAGCCTGAATCTGCTAATACTGGTGCTGGGGTAAATTTAGGGACATGATGTGGGCTACTGACTCCCCGCCACAGCTGGTTACTCTGTGCTTTCCCAGGATGCAGTAGATTGGTACCACTCCTTCTTTGTTTATTGCTGGCTGGGATTGAGGGTCCTGGGAAAGACTTGTCCCTGAAGGTCCTGAAGGGAGGAGGAAAAGAGGAATTGAAGGGCATGTAGTTAGTTCAGTACTTCTTAATTTGGGAACATCAAGGCAGACTCCCAGGCTCTCTTCAGATAAGATGAAACACTCTAAACTGTGTCAAAAAAATGAGGCTTCCAAAAGCATGTGAAGTTGGATTTCAGCTCAAACCTTGGCTCTCTTTTGACCTTCTGTAAATCATGTAATCTCCCCAGAGAAACATAAGGGGCCTTGCCCTTTGAACCTGTGGTTCTTGGCTCGTCCCTTTTCTGGCTTTCCTATTCAAGTCATGAAAGCCATCCTTGTTTGCTGTTGGGTTGGGGAACTGGCTGCTCTATCTTCAGAGCATTTTGCAAAATGATGGAGGAATATTCATTCATTCATCCAAAAGATTTCTCTGGTTGCTGTCACAATAAGGTCTTTGCCTTCCTCTTTTGCTTGTGTGTCTGTCTTGCTGGTCTATAGTCTGAGTGAGTGACAATTCAAAGCCTGCTTAGCCTAATATCACAAGAGGAATAAAGCATTTTGGAGTAATAAAGAGAGGATTGATATTATTTTCATGCACCTTGGAAAAACATGTGATGTTTAGCACAGGGGAGCCTGTTATCACCCGCTGAGCATCCTGAAACTCCTTTCTGTAGCAGAAGGAGAACAGAGCATCTGCCTCGCTTGTTTAATTTGAAAGAAAGAAAAATACAGAAGAAAGGTTTGTGCATGTAGTCTGTACTATGCCACAAGAATATATTTGTATAATTCAGAAGCATTGTTTTTTTAGAAATCTTTGAACATTACCATTAATTGATCAGAAACACGGTAATCAGTTTCACTTGCACTGAGTTTTTCTTCCTCCATCACTTCTGTGAAGGTTAAGATGGGTACTAGGGTAGTTGCTGTAGTGGAAGCTGTCACTTGGGAGCTTCTCTTTACTTTTTTCTTTTTGTAATGAAAAATTACAAAAAATTTAATGTTTGTTAAAAACACCTGTGGCATTTAATGCCCTGTTGTTTTTCTGCTTTGCAAGCAGGAAGAGAGGAATGTATATTTTCCCTTTACAACAAACCAGCCTTTGTCAGATGCTGACTCAGTTGGCCTTGTAAATGTCTCTAACAATGCATAGTTCCTGCCTCAGTTTTTTTTTTTTATTATGAAATCATATACTGATATACAGGTATGAGAAGGGCTCTGCATCCATTCAGCACAGGTAAGATTGTTACGTGGACATAAATAACTTGAATAGGAGACTGGATGTAACTGTTCCATATGATAACCTAGCATAGTTCAGACATTGAAATGCTAGTATTTTTTTGTGTTCCATGGGTTCCTTTTCTTCTCATAACTTATCTTTTTTAAAAAAAAATGTTCAAAATAGACAGAATTTTAATTGTGCAGATATATCAGATACTCTGGAATGAAATTGGATCTTTCCCGGTGAGGGTCACGCTGAAGTTTTCATGTAATAGGAATGACTATGAATCAATTACTTGATACTTCATTATGATGAAAGAAAACAAACATGGCATCAACAATGGGTTCAGCAGTCTTTATTTCAAAAAGGAACTTGCAGAACCATTTATGGCAAAACAAAATTCCAGAGGATTGTCAAAGGGCCCAAACGAGAGCATAAGATACTGCACAATGAAAAAATGTCACAAAAACTTCAATGCCTTAGATATGTATGTGGAAAAATTCAGGCTGAGCCTTCCCACACTATGGGAGGTCATCAAATAAAGCAGAGTTAGCTCTGTTTATCTCCATTCAAAGCGACACATGACTTCATTTGGGTTTTAGTCTTGTTAGTGCTGGAGTGTGAAGTGTCAGGTTAAAAAGACTACATGCTTTTCACTCATAGGGATTGCTCTGTTTTAATGGGTCAGGTCAGTACTATGTCTCAAAGCATTGCAAATGATTAATGTTTAATGCATTTTAAACTTAAGTCCTTGAGAATACAAAATTAACCCTGTGCATGTCTGTGATTGGGACTTTCTGATACCCATTTCAAGGAATACAATGAACCATTACTACTTGCAAGGGGAAGTTGAAACAAATCCAGAAGAACATATTTTTCACAAATCCTATTGTTCTTCACAAAGTGGTCCTGGCAATCTGTGCTCTTGTGTCCTCAAAGATTTCCAGGAGGAATTATGTTACACAGATATGTCAGCATTGGATGATAAGAGAACCGCTAGTGTCCAGTCTAGATCAAGCAAGAATTTCCCGTTTCTCACTTTACCTTTCCCATTCCTCATATTGTACACCAAAACTTAAAAAAATCCAAATCCTCCCCAGCCCAACCAAACAAAAAATTCTTAAACCAAACAACTTTATTCAGAAGGGAGGAAATTTCTATCCCATATTATTGCAATTCTTTTGGCAAAATATTGGCTGACAGAATGCCCTCATAATGTCCATAGATTAAAAACATTTGCTGACACACAATATCTCTGCTGACTTTTGATATTGTTACTGTAGTGGTGGATGACTAAAATGAGCAACTAAATAGAAATTGGTGTGTTCTAGGATCTTGTCAGCAATGTTACTCCTGTGGTGGTTTATCTTGCCTTCTCGAGTATTAATAATTCAGGAAAGGCTGGCTAAGAAACTGCTTAATATACTGTCATTTTTGGAATGGCATGAGGACAATTTGCCTTAGTCATAATTTCAAGGAGATGCAATAGTCTCTGCAGTATAAAATCTAAGAGGAGCAAGTTTTTATGGTGGTGACATTGCTTATTCAAACTTTTTTTCTTTTTTAACCTGGAGTATTGGCACATTTATTTCATAAAGGCATAGATAATATCAGCGTTGAGTTCTGTGGCTATATAAAACAGTGGGATAGTGGATTAAATTAGTGTATATTGATTTGTGGTTTACTTTTTTATATGATTTAGTAAAATGAAGCATGATTATTTAATGTCTTAAAATATAAGATTAGCGTTCTTCCAGTTCTATCATCTGTTAAGATCCTCTTATGACTCCTATTGTTCTTATGTCATGTGCCAAAAGAAGTATTCTGATCAGTAAAGCCTAAGAGGGATGTTTCTAAAAATGGGATTGTGTGTCTCATAAATTTTTGTTTTGGAGATGTTTTCAGTGTCTTGAAGCTGAAGCCAGCATGTCAAAACCTGTTACTCTCAACTAAATGCAACAAATAGCTCAGCTGTGATTCTGTTTTTAAAGTTTTAAATTTTTTTTAGTTGAACATTTGTTTGTAGGAAACAGGGTAAAAAGATGTTGATATTTCCTCCTTACCACTGGCACTAGAATTGCCTATTTTTATTTACTTCAGGAGACAGGGAGAATTGGATCATTGGGTGAACCGCAGCAACCAGTGTTGTCCGCTTCTTGTTATTTTTTATGCTTCCTTAAGCTTCTGAAATCTTGAGACTGTCGAGAAGGTGTACAGTCATTTCTTTTGAAAACCACACAAATTCTAGCAAAAATTCCAGTGCTTTCAAACTATGACAGTGTTGTCTTTGATCTATACATTGGGAAGGACTTTTGTCCCCCATCCATCCATCCATCCATCCATCCATCCATCCATCCATCCATCCATCCATCCATCCATCCCCACCCTCCTCCTCCTTGCAGTTTAACTTGGGCTGTCAGAATTGATTTCAGTGTACAGCCCTCTGCAGACAGGAGCAGATTGGCAGCCCCACAAGCACTGATTTGGCTGGCAGTCTCTAAAAATAAGGCTGTCAGTCCTGATGTTTGCATCCAAGCTTATCTTGCTAGGCTGTGAGATGAAGCGCTTTGTAGCAGATGAGCTGTCCTGACGAGACATGGAAGAGCAGCTTTCGAGTTGGGAAAAGAATGCACAGAATGGTTATTGTTTTTCTTTGTGGTTAGGTGCAGGCAGGAAAGGAAAGTGTGGTTCAGAAATCAAATGCAGACAACTGCTCTTCCCCTTGGAGGACTGCATAGAAAGCATGTATGTACAGGAGACGCTGCTGACCACTGACCATATCCCACTCACCACCCATTAGGGATTTTCAGAATCCTTAAGAATGCCAGTGTCAAGGATTTTTTTTTTTTCCCTGAGGAGTGATTTATTGTGAGTATCTCTTTTAAGCTTTTGCAGCTGGTGAATTGGGTTTATGTTTGAACTTGAGGCTTCATCTGGGCTAGGAGGGGGTGGGAATAGTAGGAAAAGGTTCAATAGACAAAGAAGGGGAATTTATGCTGGGCATTTGCAGGCTCTTTCTGGGGATTTAAACTATTTGTAGATCTAAACCTCAGATTTAGCTGCCCTTTTGGAAGAGGTTTTGTCTTCTCTGTTTTAACTCCATCTCACCAGCTCTTTGAGTACAGTAGCATAAAGTTTTGAAAATACTGTATTCTTAGTATTAAAAGGCTTTATTCAAAGCATAGTTGGCTATGTCTAGGCAGGTGGCTTAACCCTGTTCAACTCCAATATGTTATATATAGAAACATATGTCTAATTCACTTAAAACTTGCATTTAGATGTTGAGCTCTACTGCCTGGGAACTTGGTGGAGTGGGGCAATGCTCCCAGCCCACATCCCAGCACTTGCAGCATATCACTAAATTGTGCAAGGCTGGCAGAGTATGAGCTTACCTGAGTACTGGTATGGCCACCCCAGCTTCTGGAAACAGACTCTTCCATCAGTCTTCTAATTAACCTTGCCCATGTGTAGAAGAGTACAAAATTCTCATTTTCACTCCCAGAAGGTTTTTATAGCTCCACTGATTCTCTTCAGTGTGCTTTACTACTGGTGTAACATAAAATCCCCCTTCTCCTTTTCCAACTCTTCAAGGTTAAATCTAACATGCAGAAGTAGTTCATGTTTCTAAAACTCTCATCCCCTTGATAAACCTCTGTGCTTGGTAAGAAAAAACTCAGGACCTTGCCACCAGTGCTTCAGGTGAATGTGCTGGGCGTGACTTAGGGAACTAATAATTTGTTTTCCTCTTGGACTTTTCAGGGTGCTAGAGAGGGCCACATAATCATCTCTGCTCAGTATTTCACCAATGGTCTCTGGCAATGCAGTATACAAATGATCTTATGCATGTAACAAGAAGAAAGGGAAGATTTACCTTTACGTAAATTGTAGGCTTTAAGCAGTTGTCTTAATCTCTTATTTGACGAGGTAAGAAAAGTGGATGGAGTTTATCTGCTGCAGACTCTCCTTGCTTCCCATCACGTGTCTATTGCTTGGAGTCAGTATAGCACTGTGTGCCATCTCCCTCCCTAGATAATATCTGTACCCAGGCACAGCAGGGAGAGCTCTTAACTCCAGGCGGGTTATATGGAGAAGGCAGTCACTTGTGTACGCAGTGTTTACCATTTTGAACTGTGGCAACAATGCAGCCAGGTGGGCAGGAGAAAGAAAAAAGGAGCACAGTTCGTCTGTGGTTATACTATTGCATATGATGATCAAATGAGAGGGTTTAATTCCTTCATTAATGCACCTATGCCGATACTTGACAATGCCAACCTTTTCCTTGTTATAGAGCACAGTTAACCCCCGCAGTAAAAACTGGGACATGGTCTGCAACCACATTTTTCACAGTGTTATATTTGTAATGTAGATAAAAGTATAGCAAGTGCA
Organism: Piaya cayana; assembly: GCA_013389865.1. NCBI lineage: Eukaryota > Metazoa > Chordata > Aves > Cuculiformes > Coccyzidae > Piaya > Piaya cayana. The sequence goes on along the minus strand of WAAB01018658.1, from coordinate 185,942 downwards.
TGTATATACACTAAACGAGGAGGGTGGAAAGTAGATTTTTTAAGAGGTTAAATAGGTTTTGAGCTAAACAGGTATTGCAGTACATGATCATGACTTGTGATTTTTATTTTCTAGCCTCTATGAATGTCTGCTACTGTATAACTTGTGATGTGAATGCTATTTCCTGCAGGTGCAAGTTTTTGTTACAGTTCTCTGCTATCTCTAGGAATGCAAAATCAACTCTAAATGAATGGAAACTTTCTATTACCTACACAGACTAAAAAGCAGATGTCAGTCTTCAGTTGGTGGAGGTGAACAGCCAAATAAAGTTCAGCCAATTTTATTGGGAAATGAGGAAAATCAAGTAGAATATTTTCCAGCATTAAAGTGCCTCGCTTGTCTAGCATACTACTTGTATTAAAAGTATAGGTTTATTACAGATGCCAGCAAAATATTTCAACTTGTAGAGAGAAGCATTGTGAGGGAAGCTGCAAAATAATGTACATTCTAGTTTCCCAAGGTCTTTCCAAGGTATTTTTTTAAAAAACCAAAAGCAAATAGACTTGTGTTTGGTTTTATGTCAGAAGCAAATACCTGAGATTGATCAAATAACTGGGAGAGAGGTTGTGGAAAGTGGTTTTCGTAGCACTCTTAACAATGAGTTAAGAGTGGAAAGGGGTTTTCATGAGACTTAACCAACCTACTGCTGGTTTGTGAAAGGTGTGGCTTTAACATCAGTTAATAAAATAATTTGTTCTACAGAATTTCTAGTTGAGGAACAGTTTTGACTGCACTACTTCAGATAACATGAGTGTCAGGTGTGGTTTGAGCCTTCTTGCTCAGAGAGAGGTATGTTCAATACTTTCTGTGTTTCTGGTAGTTGTTTCAGCTCAGCTGAGCTTTTTGTGAATTATCTGAAATGGTTCTTCTGGATTCTAGCCTACAAAGCAGCAGCCTACCTCGAAACTAGACAGGTTTCACTGAATGCTCTCTCTTTGCCTGGTCCAACCTCTCTGGGCAGTTTCATGCAACATAATTGAAGCACTGTCATCCAGCCCAGTATCACGCAGGGTTTGTGTAAAGCTGAGCTTAATTTACTGGCGAAACTCCACCTGTGTCCCTGGAGAGGACTTTCTTGAGTGTGTCCATAAAAGGAAATACACATGGTGCACTGTGCATCTCCACGTGGAGAATTAACCTGTCTTAGTGGTGGTGATGGTGTTTCTGCCTGTTGTGGTATCAATGGCTTGAAAGAAAGTACAGGGGTACCACTGTACAGCCCAATACTGTTTAACTTTTTGGACAAGGTATTGGTCCTGTTTTGAAGAAACCTACTCCTATAGCATTCTCCTTCTCTACTGATCCATTCTCTGTGGAGCTGGGACTGTCCTCAGTGGAGACAGCAGCCCAAGTGCGTACCCAGCTCTGCAGCTATTAAAGAGTACTTAGCTTCTTAAGCAGAGCATTGTAGACTCTAGTTTACAGCTACAAGACTTAGAAGTCATGATGGTATCTGTAAAGTTTGTAAAGAATTTCTAATAGAAATATAAATAAGATTTTTTTCTTGCCTATTCAGTAATATTCTTATTGAAGCTCTGCTTTCTAATGATGTGAAAATCAAACAAGACCATAACTTTCCTAGCCAAGGTATGTGTGTTGGAAGGGCAGCTGTGAGGGAGTTTCTTGCTGTTGCTTAGTGTTGGTAAGTCTGAGCTTGTGACATGTATCTCCTTAGACAAGAAATACAGGAGGACTGTTTGTTGTATATGGAATATAATATATATCTGTCCAAGAGACTTTTGATTCAGTCTGTATCAGTTGTTTTAAGAGTGCACAGCATTTCAAGAGCATTTGGTTTTAAGAAGAAAACTAATCCATGTCAGGAAATACAATATTAAAGCTGTGTGCACAAGAAATACAATTCTTCGAGGAAGTATACAGCAAAAAATACACCCCTCAGCTTTACCTGAGCCCTACAGAAATGCAACTTTAGCCTCTTCTCTTGTTCTGCTTTTAGGGAACCACCAATGTGGAGCACAGAATGTTAACCTGAGAGTTGGCTCTTTGTATGTATTAGCAGATAGTAAATTTTAAGGCATTTCACTGAATTAATTTTTCCAGTTTTAATTTGACATCCATTTACCTGTTTTGCTTCTGTCTTTATAGGATTCCTGAGGTCCTGTTGTAATGTGAGTTGCTCACACAGTCTATCTATAGATATATTTTATATTACAATAGCAACAATGGCAAAACTGCTGTGTTTTTTTAACTGAGACAACTTCTACTGAATTCCACCCTTGTATATGTATTATTTTGGAAAGTTTATCAATGCACGTTTTTCTGTTAGCAATGTAACCAAAATAAGAGGGCTTTAGCAAGTCCTTCTAAACTTCTATGTATTTATTTATGGATAGACTAGTTCATGAACTTCGTCTTTTCTCTTTGTGGAGATTGGTTCCTCCATCAATATGAAAGCAATATGACTTCTAAAATGGATTTAACAGGGAGGAGGAAGCAAAATCTAATTTCTTTTGGAGATCCCTTGCAAAACAAACTGCACACAAGTAAAACACTAGAAGAGGGAGGTAAAAAGAGACTCATCCTTCATTTTATTCCTTTTTACTTTATTCAGAAAAGTGTTGGAGTGGGCTTTCTAAGCTGACCTGAGACTGGTGACTATGGTATTTGGCAGATACTAGGGCTGGAGTAGTATTTGCATGGCTTAGTCCTGCTACAGAGTGAAAGTGGTGGTGACAGCCCAAAGGGCAGCACTGGGAGCTGGGATGTATCAGGAGCATGTTAGCTTTGTATTGAACAAAGGAGGCACAATGAAGGTTGTTTAATTTGCAGAGCATTCAAGTCATCTAGTTGCACAATTGTCATTTTCTTGGAAGGTGCTGAGCAGCAGAAGTCTGTGAGCTGCGAGGGCTTCCCTCATGAAGGCAATTGATGACGCTAAACTGGGAGGAAGTGTTGATCTGTTGGAGGGCAGAGAGGTTCTACAGAGGGATCTGGACAGACTGGATCAATGGGCTGAGGCCAGTAGCATGAGGTTTAACAAGGCAAAGTGCAGAGTCCTGCACTTGGGACACAAAAACCCCCAAGCAGCGCTACAGTCTTGGAGAAGTCTGGCTGGAAAGCTGCCTGGAGGAGAAGGACCTGGGGGTGTTGGTTGACAGCCGACTGAATGTGAGCCAGCAGTGTGCCCAGGTGGCCAAGAAGGCCAAAGGCATCTTGGCTTGTATCAGAAGTGGTGTGACCAGCAAGTCCAGGGAAGTGATTCTCCCCCTGTACTCTGCACTGGTGATGCTGCACCTTGAACACTGTGTTCAGGTTTGGGCACCTCACTATAAGACAGACATTGATGTCCTGCCTGGAGTGTGTCTAGAGAAGAGCGACAAAGCTGGTGAAGGGGCTGGAGAACAAGTCTTTGAGGAGCAGCTGAGGGAGCTGGGATTGTTTAGCCTGGAGAAGAGGCTGAGGGGAGACCTCATTGCTCTCTACAACTACATAAAAGAAGGTTGTAAAGAGGTGAGTGTTAGTCTCTTCTCCCAAGTGACGGGTGATAGGACAAGAGGGAATGGCATCAAGCTGCATCAGTGCAAGTTTAGATTGGACATCAGGAAAAATTTCTTCACAGAAGGGGTTATCAAGGACTGGCAGAGGCTGTCCAGGGGGATGGTTGAGTTACCATCCCTGGAGGTGTTTAAAAGGCAGGTAGACGAGGTGCATGGGGACATGATTTTAGTAGTAGAGAGGTATGGCTGGAGTCAGTGATCTCTAAGGTCACACCGTTTCACATACCTGTCTAAAGACCTTTATGTTTGCATTTGGTAATCCCACAATACCCAAAGAGGATTTATTTGTGATGAGGATTTATTTGCACTGAGCCAAAGCCTCTGTATAACTGTGGTGAATCGCAAGCAATAATAACCTTATCTCATATTGGCTATGCTGTCATTTATCAGGCCACTGCCCACATCCATTGCCTTTTGGGTGAGATGCAACTTGGGTAAGTCCCATGGCAAATGATGCATTGGGTGCCAGATAACTATTCCAGCTGTTATCAGTGCTGTTCCTGCCACCATGAACAGCTTTGAAAAACAGCAGAAAGGTGATGGCAGAGGAAAAAACTTTTTAGAAAATTGAGCTGGAAATACTTAACTAAAGGAGGTTTCTGTCAGCTTTGCTGTTGTTAAGCATCAGCTTTTTTTGTATTTATAATAAAAGCTAGTCTTTGAACAGAATTCCCCCCCCCCAAAAAAGTCTTATCGTGTATTCTTCTTTTCCCTAATTTAAAAAAAAAAGCCCTAGAAAAAAGAGAGAGCATAGTTATGAGAAAAGCACTTTTACTGGAAATAATTATTAGAACACATTGTATTTACCACTATATTTTTATGGCCTCAACCTTATCTCAGTGTCTGCAGTAGGAGATCTGTTTCACCCAAACTTTTCTGGCTCAGCCTAAAGCTGAGTTGCTCAAGTTTTTTATTTTCCACACAGTAAAAGCAGAAACTTCATCTTCTTCCCATAGAAAAGGTTTTCTAATGCTGGATGGAAAGATCTTCTGACACTTCAAATAGATGCTATCCCCAATAAGATAAACCTTCTATCTAAAATATTTTCCTGCTCAGATTTTCCTCTGATGGAAGGATACTGCATGATCCTTTCCATTCATTTGGGTAACTGGGTGAGAAGTTACGTTGCTAGAAGCTCTCTGGGATCTTGATATACAAAGACGTTATTATTCAGGTTGGGCTTTTTGGTTTTTTTTAATGCCACCAGATGAAAAGCATGGGTCAGAAGGAGTCTGCGAGGTTATATACATCAACACCTCACTGAAACATCAAGCATGTGGAATTATATATTGTAGTGATAATGCTTTAAAGAATGCCCGAAAGAATTCTCCTCGGCTACCCAAACAAGCGCCCGTACATCAGGTAGTCACAGATCTTCAGAAAACTACAAAAAAGTCCACCCCCCCTTGGAGCTGGCCTATTTCCTGTAATTTTCTAACTGGCGTAAAGTAGCCAAAATCTGTGGTCTAGACTGGTTTGTTCCGCAGATATTTTTTTTTCTTGGGGATTTACAAACCACAGAGAGTTGGAATGGATCAGAATAAATATTTGCTCATGCACCTACTGATTAGAACTTTCAAAGTCCCCAATCTTGTTACAACACATATGTGAGCATTAGCATTCATGTAGGTTAGGTAAATACAAGGAGTTTCCTCTCTACCCACTTCTCCCCCTGCTCAATTTCAGTTTAATGGAGACAACACTTTAAATGTGATGTGTTTTTCTTTTGGTATCCCACAGTGTTTTCTGCCTGGCAGTTCTCTGAGACACTGTTATTGTACCAGAGAACACGGTTTTTAGGATCTTTTTTATCCCTCTCCCTTAATATCAAGTATATCATTACTCATCTTGGAGTGCTTCATCACTGCTTTTATCTGAGTAGATTTCTTTAAATATGATAGCAGCTGTAGCTAACAACATCAATTATACAATATTTAGGTTCTTGTTCTCTTATTTTGACTAGAGGAAGTTCTTTACTAGGACATGCTATTTAACTAATTGCCTTTTTTCTGCATGAAACCATTATATAAAGCTTTAGTCTTATTGTTTCTATGTGAGAATGGCAGTAAAACCAGTCATTCATGCAAGCCACAGCCCCTCTTGTTAGGGTGATTTAGTATGCAGGCATAAAAATGATTTAGTAAATGTGCATAAAGAGAGTTTTGCTTGTCAGATCACCCTGCTGTCTCTGTGTTTATAAAGAGAGTGTATTGAGGTGCTAGCCTGATCCAAACTTTCTAATAGTTGGTGGTTTTCTTATTAAAACACAAACAAAAACTGATTAGGTATGGCAGCCATCTCCCTGGAATCTTGGTAACACCGTCAGATCTATAGCATTACCATCCTGCAGTAACTTTAAAAAAGTAAAAAAGATTTTTAAAGACTGTTGTTCTTAAAAAAAGGAAATATTTTTCATACAATGTGCTCTCCACTGAGTCATAGACTAAAATCTGAATCTGTATCTGGGCAATGCAGCTGTTGATAATGTTAAAAACACTTCAGGCATGATAAAAGATAAAATATGTATTTTAAAACAAAAATGTGAAATTGGTTGTGGGTATTTATTCAAGTTGATGTCTCTATGTACATTTATTTTTACTAAAAGTTGGAAGAGTCTTGATGTTTTTCTCCAAGGATGGCATGTGACCAGTCAAGGCAAGAGAGGAGGGCATTACTAAGAGAGAAGGGGTGGAAAAACAAAATCAGTGATGACAAGGCTGGATTGGGTGGGGCAGAGAAATGCTGGGATAGCCAGACAGCTGGGACATGAATTGCAAAGGGGGAAGATATAGAAGCCAAATGTCAAAAAAAGTTAATTTGTGGGCAAACAGCTTTGCTGAGAATTTTAACGCCTTCTCTTTTTTTCATTTTAAATTCTGTCTCCAGGAACCTGTTAATTTAAAGAAAAGGGTCAAAATAAGCTAACAGGTAGAAATACCTATATACCAGGTTGGGTTTTAAACCAGTGAGGTTTATCAATTTCCTGTTTGTTAACCTGAGGACTTCTTGAATTGATTTATGTTCTGAAACTTTAAGGGCATTTGTATGTAACTTGGACTTTAAAATGTCTACAATCCAAGGATTGCTTTGTATATTTGGTGAAAGTGAGAGGGTCAAAACCAAGAAGGGGGTGGGGGGAGGGAAATAGAACTGGGCAGAGACTGTCCCTTTTGCTGCTGGACGTTTTTCAGGTGAACTACCCAGCTATGCTACTGTATTAAAGTCAGGCCAACAATGTGGAACTAAGGATTATTCCACAAATCCCGTTTTAGTAGTTCTTTTAGTGGTGTTTTCCCTCAAGTCTTATACATTCCCTGGAATTTCTCACCCTGATCAGGACTCTCCCATCTTTCCCAAAGCATCACATCTCTCTGGCTTTTGATAGGGCTGAGCACTGTGCTTTGTGGCTGGGAAGAGAAGCTGTGTCCCCCATGGGGCCGGTGTGGGGCTGCAGCCGCCGATGACTTTATCATACGGACAGAGACATTCCAAGTATGCTTCTGGTCACTGGGGAATATGGGAATATAAAAAAATAATGAAAAAGGAAGGCTTAGAGAAAAGCTGTTAAGCAAACTGGGGCTTTTTTGTCAAATCAGGTTTTTTTCTTTTTTTTTTTTTAAAGGGTGAAATTCTTTGCCTCTATGCAGATCATTAAAGTGTGTGACGTCATTTTATTTTCTTTTTAAATCCATGTTTTCAGAAGCTGAAAGGTAAAACTATTAATGACCATTTCATGACCTCTGCTCCAACCGCCCACAGCGGCTACAAATTTTTAGATGTCTGACGGCTGTTTGGCTCTCTGCAGCATTGTTATATTGGTCGACAGCAGATGAAATTTCCAAGGTAAAAAAGTCACCTCCTAAATCGCACCCTGCTGGCTTGGCCAGTAGGCAGATTTTAAAAAATGAAATTTCAGTGGTTTGGTGGGGCAGGAGACCTCTATTTTTATGACTAAGTCATACCAAGAGCTCCCTCTTATTGCCCCCAGCTGCAACCTTCCTGTAGGCTGCATGAGAGTGAATATGTTCAGAACTCGTCTAAACCGGGGTTTGGGTGGTGCCTAGCATGAGCTCGTGCTATGGTGCTTGCTAAGAGAGAGCTCTGGGAATGTATCTGGTAGGCTTGCCCTGTTCTGCTCTCAGTGGGTGTGAGATTGACAGCACAGAGCTTTGGTTGGAGTTGGCATGGCCAGTCCCATGTAAATGCAGCTCTCATGGAGGAATGCAAACTTGGGGAAATGTGTATAGCACAACATGTGACACAAGGGCAAGTGTGGGGAGCAAGATTTGCAAGATGGTATTGCCTTGGAGAGAGGAGCAGTGACGTCGCATTGATGTAATCATTGTAAAATATTCTAGGATTTCTGTCCTTTGTTAAAGTTTCTAGTTTTCATGGTTGCACCTCTTGGGTGCTTTGTAGACATGTTAGGGTTGCACAGTGAGATCCATGTGGGGCTTCACATCCTGTCTGCCTTGGCTGGACAAAGCTGAGGAAGTGGTGATGCTTCCCTTTTCCTTCTTCCATCCCTCCTTTCTTGTCCTTAACTCTCCTTCCCAGCCTTTTACTTTGGCCCTATGAGGACAATGTGCTGGAGAGCAGGGTTATCTGCACCCTGCAGGCAATCAGGCTTCTTGTTACTTGGGGACAGAGACCATGTCTGCCTTCACAGGTGATGGACAGAGTGAGAGGAATCAGTGCAGCTGGTGCTGGAGCTCCTCATGTCTCCATTAAAGAGGGTTTATTTGCTTTGCATCTCGTACCATCCCAGGAGCCAAACATGACACAACACAGGTGTTGATCAGAGCTTTCTGTAAGAAGCTTTCCAACTGACCCATGCTGCTGGGACCACAGGTCCCCTAGGGCTGTTCCACTGAGTCTCCTTGCGTGGTGGCACTGTGTGCCTGCTAGGGGCTCTGCCACCGTTACCTCAGTGAGGTAAACCCTCAGAAACAATGCCATGAGCAGGAATTGAAATGAGTCACGACTGCTGTTCACACTCCCCCTGACCCTGGGCTTGAGGAAGCCTTTCCTGAGCCTTCGGGGTGCCCAGCAGGATGAAAGCTGTGGAGAAAGGAGTAATAAATAAGAAAGGCAGCAAGAGAAATAACGTATTTAGCAAGTGTGCTCTGTTGTTTCTACATAGACTGATGTCTTCCAAGGTTCTGACTCTTCTTCTTCTCCCCAGGGTGCAGGGGGCTGTTGTGGTGCCAAAGTGATGCCCAACTCCAGCAGTGGTTGGGAGCCTCCTATCCTGGTGGCCAGTTGGAGACACTTCCTGCAAATCGTTGTGCCAAGCTGGCACACAGTAAATGGAGGCAGAGAAAGGGTTCATTTCCAAACCACGCTGCTCCTTAGACAAATATACATGACCAGAAATAATAATCTTCAAAATATTTCATGTTTCCTCAAACACTTCAGACATTCACTTGCCTCAGTCTTCAGAGCTGTGGCATCTTCTTGCCTCGACTTTCCCAGAGAGCATGTGCTCTGTAGTTGCATTGAACATTGGAAACTTGTGACATCTCCAGACGATGATTATACTCCTCTTATCCTTGCTGTCACTTTCTGCCCTCCTCGGGTACTGGGCTTCCTTCTTTCTCATGTCTTGTCGTTTCTCTGGCTGATAGCAAGTCTGGTGTCCACTGTGCTTTCTCACAGGGTGCCCTGCCAGTTCTGCAAAGCCCATAGTCTTCAGTGGTTCTTTGACTGGATGCTACTTAATGCAGTCATTTGAAATTGGAGCCCCATGTAAAATACTAAACACTAAACAATAAGTGACGCCGTGACATTTCATGGTGTCCTCTGTAGTCACAAGTCGTGTCAGCAATGCTACCATTACAGTATAGTAGTGCAGGCTTTGGGAAAGCACAATAAGCTCTGAAGCACGGCTGATTTTTTCAGTGTGTCTGTGTTTCGAGTGCTGGATTAAATCTTTTCGATAATTTTTAAAACTTTAAGCTCTCTGGGCAGTATTTTTGTAGGGAGTGATTATGTTGTGTTCAGGAGATTTCTTTCTCAGCTGAGCTATTAAATGAAAAGCTGAAGCCTGCTTGTGATGTTGAGAGACGGGTGCTCAACAAAATGAAAACATGCAACTTAACTTGCAGGCATTTTTATGTTGCCTGCTTTCCTACTTGCTGCTGGTTTATTCACAGTCTTACTGATAAACATAAAACCTCCCCTGTGAAAAAAAGCAGAGAGGGAAGTACCCGTAAATTGAAAGAACTTTCCCACTTTACACAACATCAGTTTTGAAATTTAGCTCAAATGTGCAAGTGAATCGGTTTGGACTGCTTTAAATTCCTGCGGAAGGGTGGATAATTTTTTAGGGATGGTACACGATGAGCCAGGCAAGTGCTACACCATTTAAAAAAATCGTGAAAACATTTCCAGACCCAGTCACTGCACCTGGGGTAGCTGTGTGCTTCCAGGGAGCTGTGTGCTGGCAGCTGCACTAGCAGGAAATGCGGCATGACCTGTGGTGAGCCTGGTGGGTGAGAAATGCTGGAAGCAGATTTCCACGAGTGGCTTTACGTGCCCTGGGCAGTTAGAGTGTGGACATAGACACAGGAGCAAACATAGAGCCAAGGGAGTAAACAGGAACAGTAGGAGCATCCTTTTTCTTCCATGTGTGTAGCTGTAAAGCACTTCCTATCATGTCCCCCTGCTGCGAGGCCAACAGCATCATCTGCTTCCCCAAATGCTGCGTCTGCGTGCATGAAACCTGGCTGTGAAGTAGGAATGATTTTTGGAAAGCATAATATTATTTTAATCATAAATTATTTGAAAACTCGATACAGAAATAGCTTCAGATCACTTCTTCCAGAGGAGTGTTTTTGCAGTCAGGGTCTTTATCAACTTCTCAGTGGGAACTGCATTAATATTGCCACAAGAATGCAAACAGTAGTGCTTTTGATAAAGCAATTTGGCATCTCTTAAGCAGAAAGATGTTTTGTTTTCCTAAGATACAACACTGTTTTCAGTGCAGGAATCTGCCATATGTGCCAGCATATAGAAAGAAAATGCTGATTTTGTTAACATTTTTGTTCAGAAGCTGTGGGATGGAGACAAAGGAGGTGGTGGCTTTTACAGCTGCAAAACGATGTCTGTTATTCCTAGGGGGACAGCACAGGAAGCCCAGAAGTGAGTGCCCATGGTAAAGATGCCAATGACCTGCAGTCAGCTTCTTGAGCTTAGCCTCCTGTACAACACTCTGCTGAGGGCTCTCCTCTTTGCCTTTGCTTTAGCTTTTCCCATCATGAACTGGAGCAAGACTGGTCCCCACTGCTGCCTGCTTCCCAGTGCAGAATGGAAAAGCTTTACTTGCCTATACAGTAGGCATCTTTGTGGATATTGTGAAAATGCCTTTTAGTACTTTCTGATGTCCCATGGGTATTATATATCTCGTTAGTGCATTATTTTGATTTTTTGACTGCCTTTGGTTCAAGAGTCCTGAAAGGAAGCTGCTGTGCAAGTATTTTAATCTGATTTTACAAGATGATTCCAGCTTGATTCCCAACACAAAGAAACAAAGAAAAGCTCAGTTGTATTTTTTCATCCAAAAGTAGAAGGTCCTCCTCCTCTAAAGATCTTCTGTAGTATTATGTTTGCTGTTGTGTAAATTTAATCTCCATAATTACATTCAGATTGGGTTAATGATGGGTTATTTTTCTGAGTCATGCTTTTCTGGCCCTCACAGATATCAAGCAAAAAGCCAGGTCTTCATTGGATGTAAACTGGCATCGCGCCACTGAAGTTAGTGGAATAAATCCACTTCATATTGTGGTGGCCCAGATGTGATATTATGGCTGTTTCAAAGAAGGCATCCCCTTGAAGTTTGTTGGCCTTAAATCTTATTATTATTTTTAAGCTGTCTAGGCGTTAACTTCCAATTGCATTATATTTATGGTAGCACAACTAGCTGTTAACTCTAGACCGTGTTAGCTGGACCCAGAGGGATCAACAAAAAGTGCAATGCCAGATTGAACCGTAAGTATCTTGACTTTTTTTTTTTCTCTGTTTAATAGCTGCTTTTTATCACCATTACTCATGGCTGGTGAGTGTTTACATGCTCTTACCTATAGGAATAAACTTTGGTCTGTAAATGTGGGGGACGTGTCTGGAAAGCAAAGGAACTGCTCCTTTTTTTGGAATTACTTATTTTTGCTCATTCTGCTTATCAGAAGAGGGTGGAGAGGTAAGGATCTGAGGAAACTTGACACACAGGAGAGCGGGAGCAGCAGCAGTAGGCAATGCACTTGATGTGAAGGATGGGGCTGTCATGATCAGGATGATGGAAAGGAACAGTTTTTTCTTAGAGATCCTAAGGGGCTGTATAGAGTTGCTGTGATGGTGGAAGGTATTTGAAGTCACTGTGCTGATAGCAAGGTGGGAAGAAAGGATCTCCCCAACCCTAACACATGTTGGGCATGGAGGTTTTGCTTTCAGACCTTTTATTTTAATGTCGCACCTGAGTTTTTCTATTTTAACGGATTTTGTTGTTTACTGGTTGTGAAATTGTATGCTAATAAATCTGTCTGGAGAATGGAAAGGTTTTGCTTTCTTTTGGGTCCTCATTGTAATGAAAAAGTGGTCAGACTTTTCTCTAGGCAGTAGTGGCTTTAGGGCGTCACTGCAGTGGGTTAGACTGCGTATCTCTTTAGCTTGGTATCCAACTGACAGTGGCACGTACTGTGTTTTAAGCATGAAAACCAAACTGCGGTGATCTTTTCCCTGATGGCATCCTCACTACTTCCAGAAGCTATACGTTTTTGCTGCTGGTCTGCAACTGAGCTCATTCCACTCAGTAGAACTTAACTTCTGTTTCCTTGTTAACCACGGAAAGTAGGTGTGAAGTCTTTTAGTCTTATATTGTTTCCATTTTAAGACATAAAACGGGTACTTTCAATTCTTTCGGTTGTACTTTTTGCTTTTGTTAACAAAGTATTTAAAAAGTAATGCTAATTTTAGTAATAAAGGTCAACTTTAGCCTTTAATAGTAACACTACTCCTACAGTTGTGATTATCTGCCAGTGAGGTGGTACTGTTTGAAAGACTTAGTGTCTTTTTTTAGATTGACCTGATCGATTGGGAAAATACAGACAAAACTTTAAGCAGATCCTAGGCATCTTCTCAGAGTAAAAAGGATGTGCTGCAGGTCCCATCCACATAGATCCCTATGTCTGATAAACACTGTATTTTTTTGTGAAACAGGAGGAAAATTGTGAGAACCAAATGAAAACTGAGTCTTGCACTGAAGGTGGACACCCTTCAGCTTGGATGCATGACAACCTTGTGTGTCTGAAAGCTTGTCTTCTGTCCTCCCTCACTGTGGACAGTTTGCATTATAAAAGTACTGCTAACTTCTATATTAATCCTGCCCTATACTTCAATTCTTAGTGCCTTTTGCTTCTTTTTACAGCAACTGCGAGTAAGGTTGAGGGTTTTTTTTATGCTTACGTCTTTTTTGTCCTGTGCAAAATACTGACAGCTATATGGAAGAAATTCTGGCGATGCAGCTGTAAAGTTACAGCAGTAGATAAGTCATATATATATATATGGTCCTTTTATTAGAGGTGGCTGCTGGAGTTGTGGTAATGTTTAAAGCATTCGAGGCTTAATCCACTGCTTCATTGCTCTAGATGTGATAAATGCTGTTGACTTAATTCAGAAATCAGTGATGTAAAATGGAGAACCTGTTTCTGCTATGTAGCTATAGTGGTGAATCTCCTGTTAACAACTCTAGTTTTCAAAGGCTTTCTTATTAGGAACAGGGTCATGCATGAATGCTGAGAAGAATGGAGTAGTAATGGCTTATGTTTGTACTCAAAGTGAATTCATAAACACTTGTACAAAATTCACTTTGCATAAGCAGGCTATGAATACTCGTTGCTTTAGCTGGAGTGTGGTTGCACTGGTCATGGAAACCCAAGTCATCATTGAAGATCTGGGGGTGCAAAAGATTCTCCAGAAATTTCAGCCTTGCTGGGGGCAGGATGGATGCATAATGTCCTATCCCAAATAAACATAACTCATTCATTGGTGAACCCACTCCTTTTCTTCCCCCTTCAAGAAGCCCAGTTGTTGTGGAGATTACAATTATTTATATAGAGAATTTATTTTAAAATATTACTTTTGGAGCTCTGGGTTATGAGTATATGTGTCAATATTTTTGTCTTTAGCTTCTAGAGTATGAGCTAGAGACTTTCTTAAGCCACCATTGAGAAGCCACCATTGAGATTCTCACCTGAGCACCTGACCTAACACTTTTCTCAATGGCTAAGAACTGGAGCAAAACACTGAATGTCCTGACACTTGGTGCTACTGTTCTGAGTGAAAATTGTCTTTAGTTGGGAAGGATTGTTATCCCTCTAATTCTGCATGCCAATTACTTTAGATCCAAAAAGAAATGCTGATAAAACTCCTCTACACAAGGAGAGTTTATTGCCATGACTGTCATTAAGCTTTCCTTTGGTCCAAGGTGTATGTGACATACTCAAATGAAAGTAGGATGCTATAGTTTCCAAAATAGATGCATTGTGTTAATATCGGTGGTTTTTTTTTTTTTGTGCAGGGTTTTTAAAGTAACAAGTATTTTAAGCACTATGCTATTTTTAAACGAAGGACATTTTGTGCTGAATTTGGTTATTGCAACCCTGGGTTAGAATTAGAATACACAAAATTCAAAACCACAGTAACCCTAATTTTGGCATTCTTGCCTTTTTAACTGCTCAACAATAGTGTTGTGTTTGTATAGCATTTAAAAATATTTGTTAAGGAGAATGTAAAGAGCTACTAGCAGGCTTCTCTGTTAACTCTTTGTGCATATTTGGTTTTTGTGCATAGAAACGCGCTTTAGTGAAAACTCAGGGGTAGGTAGTCCCAGTGTCCACAGTTCAGTCTCTCTTTTGTGTTGCAAGTGAAGGGGCAGCTGAAGCCCCAGCCAGGATAGGGGCAGAGACCTGCATGTTGGAGCTGACAGTCCCTTTGATTCAGAGGATGCGTATCCATGATAGGCTAGAGCCTCTGTTTGCCATCTTTCTCACCTCACATGCCTGGATCTGTAGTCTCCAAGAAGCTCCTCCAGCAAATCAACAATAATGTTCAGAATAATATAGTCTGACCAAGAGGTTTAATTTTATACAGCTCTAGTTCTTGTCATGATCCTACAATGCCTGAATTTGTCTGGCTTGGTCTTGACATTCGAGCCAGTGTTGAGGAGAGGAAATGGGAGGCCAGCACCAATCAGGGCTGCTCGTTCTCAATCTACCCTAGCTGAGAGCTGCCTGATTTTCTTTGCAAGGGCTTTACGAAGCTGGGATGTGCACGTGTCCATCTTTGGACAGAAATTAGCTTTGGATTACACATGTCACCGATCAGACTGACCTGAACGAATCCATGTGGGAAAAAAATAATAATTGGAAAGCAGCTTGAGAAATGTTTTCTCGTTTTTGCAGTTGCTTTGCATTTTGGCGTGCACTGTCTGCATTTTGAATACGAGGTCATCTGATGCGTTGTAATGCGATAGCAATACAGACTGGGTAATCCTGGGAACTGGCAGCTTAGATCTGGCCTGTCCAAATTTTACTGTTCTAAAACTTGACTTCTTTGTTAAAAATGAACAGTTTCCAGGGGGGTAAAAAGCCCCCAAGAGAAGCACTGTTGGCATTTTATTTTTTTAAGCTGTCTTGCGGAATGAAAACAGTCAATTATTAACTTGATGGGGTGACAATGAGTATATAGAACTTAAATATCTCACCACTCCCACAAAGAAAAAAACCCCACCCTCCATTGTATCATGGGAAGATACATAGCCAGAAAATCTTTCCAACTCATTAAACTTTTATATTTGCTTCATACGACCTTAATGTAGGCCTTTTTCCATCCTGTGGTGTTGTAGGGATGCAACTGAGGAGAATAACATCAACTTAACAGAATTTCTTTCTGAATGTGCCTTTCGAAGAAGCTGAATTACTTAATCTGAAGGATTGAAAAAAGATTTCCTTGTTTTTGTGTTTCAGGTTGTTGATTCTGACAAGCCTGAAAACAAAATAAGTCTGAATGTTTCCCCTGTAATCAGTTTAGTCAGTTTCTGTGGTTGTGCGAGGTATTTAGACAAGGATAAGGAGAAAGGAAGAAAGTTTTTTAAAAAAGGAAAATACTATTGTAAACATATCAGGCAAGTTACAAACAGGGAAAGGGTACTTGGTGTCAAGTGCTTTACCTGCAGCTACTTGTAATGCTCTGTGGTAGATGTTTTGGTCATTTTTTCTTCCTCTTTTGGCTTGCATTTCACCTTTTAGAAGAGGGCTAAGGGTAAATACGGATTCAAAAGACTAGAGTCTGGCTATATCGCTTTTAAACTGCGTATTTTGTAGTGGAGGCAAGTTGAGGTAAGGCAGCCATAGCTGACTTGAGGTCAGAAAGGAACAAGAAAAAGTGATTCCTGGGCTCAAAAGAGCCCTGTGCTGGGTAGGACAGCTCTGCGGTACCTGTTACGTGCTTGGAGAGGCCATGTCACATCTTGATGTGGGGCCATAGCTGGCAAGAAGTGTCAAATATTCCCTTAATTGTTGCACTCTGGTGCAATTTTAGTTTTCCTGCACTCTAATGGGGTGCTGCTGGTCATTCTGGTTGTGTCCTTTCCCTTACTTCTCATCCTCCTTTATTGTCCTCAGCTGTGAGCCTGGGGGAAAGCTGCCTCTCTGCATCTTGCCTGCAGGTCAGCTTGTCCCAGTGATGGTGTGGGAGGGGATGTGGGTTTCGGCTGGTCATTGTACCCACAAGCAAGGGCTTTGTGAGTTCTAAATCAAGAATCATTGCTTCATGTGTGTGTCTCTCCAAACCTGTAGATTTAGACATTCCCTCACCATTAATTACATCCTCTCATCTTGTGGCAGCAAGTAAAAAGGCCAAGTTGGGCACGTCCTTCTGCAGCAAGCAGCTGAACACGGCTTCTTGTTGTTTGGATGCTTGCGAGTTTCTGAAAGTACATGGCCACTCTGTTTTGGGAAGTGCATCTTATGGTGTTTGCGTCAGGGTGGGGAGTAACCAGGCAGCTCAGGCCCCTTCTCAGGGAGCGTCCACATTAGTCACGCTAACCGGTCCAACATTGCCAGTCACTGGCAATTAAAAGCAAGGGTACGTGCTTTAAATGGAAGCCTGGTTTGCCAATAACTGATGGCCAGCAAGGTAATTACTAAATGGCACTGGAAGTGAACGATACCATCTTTTGCCATGGTGCAATCTCCAATGGAGATGCCTGGTGTCACCACCTTGTTTCTGGAAACCATAGGGTTCAGTCACCCACATTTGTCAGTCATTTGGCATCTAAACTACTCAGACAGATGCAACGTGAGACTGTCAAAATTGGCAGTGACATCTGACTAACAGTGGTTGTGAGTTTGCCTGGTTGCCCTATGGCAGCTCTTAGCGCAGCGTCTTTGAATGTGGTGTCCCACAAAATGCTCAGCAGCAGTCATGCGGAGGTGAAAAGATTTCCAAGTGAGCTTCAAAGAGAAGGATGTGACTAACTGTCTCACAGGGAGCCAGGACGTGGACCCAGCCAGATGAGGCAGCTTACGTGAAAGGGCTGCCAAAGGAAAGGGAGAGGACACAGATGAAGCTGGGTCTAGGGTATGAGGAGGAACAGACATTTGGGAAAGGTAGAGAGGAAAATTACTGCGGGCTGTTTCCAGTGGCCAGGAGGCGTATCTGCTCTTCAGTGAGGTAACCTGTGGGTAAAGCAATGAACCTCAAGCACATTGGCTGTCTTTCCTGGCTCTGCCATGAGCCTTCTTGGACGAGTCACTCTCCTGGTGACTCAGTATCCCAGCTGTAAAATGGGGATTGCTGCTTACCTCATGGGATGTTGTGAGGGTAATGGTGTGGACGCCTTTACAGTTTGATGTGTTAAGGGCACAAAGACAAATGTGAAATAGGATCTGTATTTCTCTTGCGGCCTTGTCTGAATGTAATTATGTCCCTAATAATAATATAATGGTGACTTATTCATCACTGACATATACTCCACCAATTTCACTCTTGGGAACAGTTTTTGGTTTTATTTTTTTCCCCTCTGGGCAACAAAGATATAAATTTTTATGTTTATATAATATGTTAATGTTTTTTAGCAATGTCTGATAGAGAATTACAAGAAATAATGAACCATAAATGCAAATCAGACTAAACCAAGATGTAATCAAGTAATACAAGAGTGGGACCAGAAATAGATTTTTCAAAAAGGGTCTCAAACAGGGAAAATGCAAATTCTGAGACCTGAAGAAGGAGAGATCGTGGTTTGTGTCTTTCTCAAACTCTATACCCAGTAATGAACCTGAGGAAGTTCCCCAAAAGGGATCACTCCTCCACAGTTCTCTCATTCTCAAATAAGCTTCTGCAAAAGGAATGGGAGCTCTGGTTAACTTAACCCTTGAAGTAAATGTCATGTTAATTTTATTCTACTCACAAGGCAGTTGGATTGCTAATGCACAGATGTGTGAGACAGAAAACAGTAGGTTTTAGGACAGTTAGGAAACCAGTTGACCTGATCCTAACACTTACTTTTGTCTGTGCCTTTATATTCTAAAGCAAAATGGAGCTAATTTTCTCCTCTGGAAGAAGGGTCTGAGGCTTAACAAAATGCTGTAAAGAACGTGGAGATCCACCCTTTGAGAATATTTGGGGCAGTCACATCTTCAGAATTTCACACAGGAGCAACATGCATGGTCTAATTTCACCAGTCAAAGCTGGCTTTTCTTTAAAAAAATGGGAGATCTCAAAGGCATTGCCTAGAGAAGATGAACATTTATCTTTTCTGAGTACTGTATTTGAAAGGCTCTAGGGGCATAAGCTTTCCTGGCACTTACTAAGGCTATTTTTGGAGGAAAAAAACAGGATTATTTGGTTTTTTGAAGGAACAGGCGGCAGCATTTTGAAACCTTTTGTTGTTAAGTTTTGGTCATGATTCCTTTTTTTTATCTTTTCCCCTCTGCAGTTGAGTATGACAAGGAGTTCACGCCTCACCAGCGGCACCACAAGGAGTTCAAATTTAATTTGTCTCAAATTCCCGAGGGTGAGGCAGTCACAGCCGCTGAATTTCGGATCTACAAGGACTGCGTTCTGGGGAGCTTTACAAACCAAACTTTCCTCATCAGCATTTACCAAGTGCTGCAGGAACACCAGAACAGGTATGCAAGAAGGGGCTTGCTTTGTGCCACCATCCACTGTCCTGGGGAAGACTGAGCTTGTGCATTCATTCGAGAAGACTGCTAAATTAATATCAGGTTCATTCATGTTAGTAGGTTTATGTTATTGTGTGGTCTTTTCCTTGTGGGAAATGGGCATAGTAGAGTGCAGAATGGACTGCAGTCAGAGAAAGTCCACAGTATTGTAGCATAGGATTCTTCTTAGCTGCAGCCTTTGTGTTGTCTTTAAATAGAGCAGGAATCTTATGTGAGGCAGTAGATTTTTAAACTAAAGTTATTATGCTGGCTTTGCTCTTGTGTACTAACACATATATCCTTTCAATTTAATACTACAATCATAAAAAGCATACCCTGTGGGAAAAATACTGGTAATTAGTGCAGACTCAACCTGCTCTCAGGTGGACGTATATTAAAATAATTAAAGCAGAAGCAAATTCACCATGCTAACCACAGGTACGAAATCACTCCTGAGCTCCCAGTGGCAATGAGAGGCAAAAGAGAGGGAGGCCTAATAGACACTCTGACATAAATCCCAACAAGTGTAAATGAAGTGATTAATTTTTAAGGGATAATATTTCTGATGGGGGGAATTGTGTGAGGCAAAAAGATGGAAGTACATGGTCAATTAAATGTGAGAGTAATGCTGTGGTACAAAAGTGTTTCAACGTTTCTCCTGAAATGTGTCAGGACTGTAACTGTTCCTCTGCTGCAGGCAGGAAAAAAAAAGAAACCAGGAACAACAGTGTTTAAAGAAATCTCCCTTTCTCTCATTCGTGAAGGCTTCCTGGGTGTTTTTCTTTCTGGTTCTCCTTTCTTCATCCTTTCCATCGATACCATTTGGGGGATCTGTCTTGGATGATTTGCTGTTGTGAGGACAATATCAAGTAGTTAATGGTTGCGATATGCGGGCATATGATATAGGGGAAATAGCTACTTTGTAACCCTTAACCGAGTTATAGAGTTTGATTCCACAAAACAGTTGTTCAGTAGAAAATGTGGTCTCTGGGGAAATGGAGAGAAATACTTGGATATGTAAGTGATAGAGAAGAAGGTGTTAGTTTTAACAGGTCAGCGTTTCCTTTGCACTTCGAGTTGCAGGTTGCTTGAGTGCCTCCTGGAGTAACATACTTGCTGGTTAGATGTTACGTCACTTGAAGAGCTGATGGAAGTCCAGACAGTCATGCAGATTTCATAGATGTTAACTGTATTGTTAGTTTGTTCAGATTGAAAGAAAATTAGTGAGCGATGGTCTATTTAAGATTTCACAAGTAGAGATCCAACCTCTGGAACTGGAGGAAAACCTCTGCCAAGTGTCTGTGGAAGCAATAGATATGCTGATCTGGGTTAGTCACCATTCAGGATGCACAGTATGTCAGATCTATGTCTGCCTCTTCTAAGGAGAACTGTTAACTTTTGTATATAAATAAAACCTTTCAGGGCAAACTAAGCAAGCAATGCATTGTAGGAAAGAATAAAAGTTAGGGTATTGCCCCTAATGTGCTCAGTTCCTAACAAATTTGCAAACTCTTTGTTCCAAAAGTTCCTGTTAATTCCGTGTACAGCAATGGCACTGACTCCTTCTGTCTTTGTTTCAAACATAATGCTGAAGTCAGTTTGAGCTGTGAAGCTATGTTGCGCGTCCTTTGGCACTGGGCCCTTGGCATTTGCATATATTGGGCTTGTCTGGGTGCTAGAGACCTCCGTACGGATGAAGCAGAGGCAGCAGCTTGGATGGGGGTCACCAGGGTGGTCTCACTCTGGAGCTGGTGCGTATTTCTGGTCTTTCAGTTCCCTTCTGTCATATTCCTCTTGCTACGGCTGGTAGCTGTGCTGAGGGGATCCCACTGTTGATACTGGTAAACACAAAGTGGCTTCCTCTAGATCCAGACCGCCAGCAATTTGCCATCCCTCCCGACTCGGGCTAGGTGTGAACTACTGACCCAGGCATGAGTGTCTGCAGTTCATTACTAGCCTCTGACTCATCCAGTCCCTCAAGGTTCTCTTTTTGTTTCTTTTTCCTCTTTATTTATTTATTTTTACTGGTGGGAAGGAGGGAGACATTTGACTAAGGAAACTTGTGTTTAGGATGAGTGTACTGGACTTGTCACACCATCTGTGCAGAGATGGCCAAAATGTGGCTCACAGATTCTTGCAGTTGTTAAAAATGATGTATCCTTCTCTGCCCTTTTTCCTTTCAGCTTTAAGAATGCTTTCATGTACGTGCAAAATATAAAAGCATGTAAGAAAACATGTGCTTGTGTATAGATACTTGCATATGTATGTATTCTCTCTGTGTATCTGGATATAAAAGTGTATGTATATTAATTTTCATCTATACTAATTGTCGTCTATGTAGTAAATATATGCAGGTGTTAGAAGACAGTTAAAATAAGATATTGGAACCTACTCTTGAATGTTACCTTCAGTTGAGGTTCTGATTCCATACATTGCTGCTGCTGCTATAGATTCAAACATGCAGCCGTATCAACATTCTTGCAAAAAATACTATAAAGTTTTTAGCTGTTCCCTAATATCTCTGCATGGAGAGGAAAAATGCCTCAGATTCTTCTGGTATGCCTTAAGGAACTGTATTTTATGAGAGGGCTTGTTTTTTGATCATCAATTTGCTTACTTGCTTTCACTGAAGGGGGGGAAATCCAAAGTGCTTTTTTTCTCACGCTTTTGTCTCAGTGGATTAATGTGGGATATAATGTTTTCTCTTCCTGTTGAGAACGCTAGGAGGTTAAATTACAAAAAAAATTAAAATAACTATTTTTTAAGGAACTTGCTAAATATTTGTAAGGCCTCTGTTGCATTTTAGTAGATATTTTACAAGCCAGAAAATAGCAGCTGCCTTTGACTCTGAAAAAACCCAAACCAACCACCTAAAAAAAAGCTGTCACACTTCCTTTAGACTAAAGGTTTGAATAACAGCCTGATATTTCCTGACATTTGAAGACATTTTATTGCTTAAGGAAGAGTCTGTACAGACCTTGAAGTTTGGCTAGTTAACTAGCAGGTGAAATAGAAACTGAAGTAGCACCTTTTTTTCATGTTATTCTCCTGACAAATATTTCTTCTAGTCAGGAAAATTCATCTCTGAAGGCCACAGAAAGTGCCTGTTCAGTCAACATTGCCAATCTTGAAAGGAAATTCAAACTCACCATGCTAGTCTTGGCTTTTATGAGGTTAACTGTTGTCTGAAGCAACTATTGGTAGATAATAAAATACTTTTGGGTGCAAATAATCCTTAACATGGCAGTTGGGATGTATGGATTTAAGCCAGCAGTCTGCAAGAGAAAGGCCACATGCACCTCTGGGGGTGGGGGTGTGGGGGGAAGCAACCTGCCTGTTCTCTCAATGAAATGAGTTTGGGAGTCCAAAAGATACGAGAAAGGTTCAGTAAATACAACTCTTCACGAAAACTCTCAGTCTGGACGTATCCCTTGGCTCCGATTAAATGTAATGAAGTAGCTTAATTGAGTATTACTTGACAAAAGGAAAAAAAAGTCTCATCTGGATAGTAAAAGCCTGAGTGTGTGACTCCAGCCCAGATGTGTGTGCTGCTGCATGGAATCACAAGGCACTGCTGGCTGTTCCCTCATGGCTAAAAAAAAAACCCTAAGCCTGAGGCTATAATTTTAACAAGTTCCT
>WAAB01018658.1:128073-163444 GCA_013389865.1 Piaya cayana | reverse complement strand
CCTAAGCCTGAGGCTATAATTTCTACCAGTTACTGCAGTTACTGAATTATCAAACTAGTTTTTAGCACTGTAGACAAGGCTAAAAGCAAGGATTATATGAGCCCATTTGCAACTGTGTCCTAGTTGGGGATGTATGCAAAGAGAATACAAATGATCAGTGTTGACTGAAATAGCATAACTTTCAGAGAGAAATTTGACCCTATCCTCACTCAAAACCATTAGAAATATGAAAACAATACTCATGGAGGTTCCAGGCAGGGAAATGCACATTGAAGACAGTGTGGTCTAAGTACATTCTCTCTTAAAAAAGAAAACATTTTAATACTGACTCACTTGTGTCAGTAATATTTTCATCTCCCTATTCCTTCCACCCTTTCATAAGGTAAAAATAATAGTGCCTAGAAATTAGGCTTTTGTTTTATAACCAAACCTTAGTTAATGGCTACATTTTGTTATAACATAAACTGCTGGAGTTGTCAGTGGGAAGCTGTGAAGAAATCCTCAGGGTGGGTCAAGCTTGTGGCCAGCTGTCAGCAGTATGCATTTTGGATTGTGTGAAGAAGAGGCTTCACCAAACAGGGGTGAGGTGATGTGTGGTTTTATCTGAGGAGGGTGACTCTGTTTTTTAAATGGGCTGTGGGCTGTAGGGGATGATGTTGGGAGGGAGAATGGGCAATACATCTGCTGGATGCTGCTGCCCTTCAGATTCTGACACCTACAGGTTTTGGGGGTTTTGGATGTGGGGGTTTTTGGGGGTTTTTTTGTTTGTTTGTTTGTTTGTTTTTTTAACTTTGGTATGTGCTGATTTACCAAAGCACCAGTTTAGGAAGACAAGTGGCATCAGCTTCCAGGTGCTTGTCCCACCTTGGCTGTATCTGAGGGAGCACTTAGTATAAGTCCTAGAATTAATGAGATTGGAAAAGACCTTTATGATCATCAAGTCCAATCAGAAAGCTAAGACTGCCAAGTCCACCACTAACCCATGTCCCTAGGGATCAGCCTAAACTCTCCTTCCTTTGGTGGTACCAGGGCACAGCTGAGCCCTGCATGTGGGTTTGTTTCAAAGCTGTAGGCACTGATTTGCTAGAAGGAACAGCAAAGTTCTGACTTCTGATAACTCTTGGGAGTCAACTGCCACATAAGTGAAACCTTTGCAAGGAAAGGGAAGAAATTAGTTTGCCCCTGGAAACAGCTCATTAATTTCTCTTTCTTTCTTGAAACTTCCTTGCTCTCACCCACAGAGGTGTCAGGTCAGGACAATGGAAGGCAGTTTATGGTTGATCAAAGATGTTAGTACTTGGTTTGGATCATCAGTATGTTTTCAAGTGTAAATATCCTGCTAATGCAGACCTTAAAACACTCCCACACTGTCCAAGCAACTGATCTATGAAAAACACAGTGGCCTGTGATAGTGATCAAAGGAAGATGTGGTACCTTAATGGTCAAAGTTTATTAAATAGTTTCTTTTTTACCCAGAATGAAATATGGGGCAGAAAGATTCCTCCTGCATGATAAGACACCTGTGGGCATAGGTGTGCAGGGCTACTGCCTGGGGAGTATGTTGTTCTTGTACTGAACACAATTCCTTAAGGGTTAAGGCACTCAGCTTTTAGCTGCCAGTTGCAGTGGTAATGAAGTCTTCCTCTTTGCAACAGGATATTTATACAAATGTGATCCGAGCTTCTAATCTAAAGGGCAAATTGATTTGCCGGCAGTGTTTATAGCTTAAAAAATAAATAACCGTCTTCAACTGGGTTTTGGAATGGGTTCTGTAATACAAATGACAAAGCTAGCAACAATCTGTTTCAAGTTGGGGTCAGATTTGTATATAGCTGTATATATTTGTGTATGATAGCGCTGTTTCCATGATGCCATAGAGAAGCGCCTGTCCCCATTTCATTTCAACCCCCACCATGGGCATGCAATTTGTTGTGGTTTAGGGTGGCTGGGTTTTTAGTAGTCTAAGAGTCAAAGTTAATCTGGATGAAATTTATTCATTCCATGATCAGCTGTCTTTTTCTACAAAAAACTGAAGAATACCATACCAGTATCTTATTTCTTCTCTTACAGGACAGAGATGAATACTACACCCTTGCCTTCTCTCCTGTCTTCATGCCTCAAACTGGATTTGAACTGTAGTGTCACTGCAGCTACAATACCCCGTAGTCCCATTAAACTGTAGTCAAGGAAATGAGAAATACGTCTCCTATCCCTGTGACTTGTGTCTTTTTTTCACTGTTTCTGTTGGTAAAACGTTCATTCCTCAGAGCTGTGAAGCTCAAAATCTTGAACTGGGGGGGGAGGGGGCACTTTTGCACTCAAATATCAGTGTTGGCATTGCTGGGGATTATCATGGGCCTGTAGACTAAGCTTTCTGCGGTTGTGGCACAGGGAGACCACATCCTCTAGGTCTAGGCTCTGATTTTCCACTCTTTGACAGAGGCAGCCTTGAAACCAGTGTTTGGCCCTGCTACTCTTCCAGTGAGTCTGCAAGATTTAACCCTCCACCCCTGAAGACTTGACCTCCAGTGATACAGGACAGCTTTTTCAGCACAGGGGAGTTTTTATCAGACTGAGCAGTGGTGTTGTGGGGCTGATAAGGGAGCAGCAAGAAGCTGAGCTTATTTGCCTGTCCGTTCTGGTGCATTCCCATGTCTGGATGCATCCAGAATGGCTTTCTTCTGCCTGTGGCATATTGTAGACCCTCTCCATGTTGTCCTGGCATCTCCATTTAGTGCTTTTTACTCCTTGGCTCTCAGTCCCTGCAGTTTTTAGGGCCTGGTTGCTGATCTTTCCTCCTGGAAGTAACTTCATTTGGAGACTGACCGTTCTTAATAGTCCTTTCCTTGTTTCTAAGGAGCTCTTACAGGTCATGCACTTTTCTTCTTGTCCTCTGCCCCACAGATGGTATAGCTTCTTCAGAACAGTTATACTGACTCTTACTTCTTCTCATAAAATGATAGAGACTGCCTTTCCATGGCAGCCCAATCCAGGTACTGCCATTCCCCTGCCTGAGGCTCTTAATGAGAAAGTGCTGATTGATTATATTCTGTATGGTGCTTTTTAATCTTTGGAGCAATGATCATTTAGACCTACTAAGTTGGTAGGGTTTTGTATTGCATCTTTTGGCAGTACTTCATGCTGTGCAACCTCCCCCTAAAGTCTGGTCTATAAGTGATAAACACTTCTAAATTCAATGTAGCATTTACATCTGCTGCAAGATGGTGAGTTTACAGGCTTTGATTTCTTTGAAAAGGCTGTGTATTCAAATTTTTATCTATGTGGAGCTCTGTTCGACTCTGAGGCTGAGTCAGTTGTGGGTGCAATTATTAGGCCATTTTTAATGGATAAGAGCAAATCTTAATAGTTTGCTGTAAGCAGGATAAGTTTTACAGAAAGTTGATGTCAATGCAGACTGAAGACTCAGATCCTGAGGTATGCAGAAGAGTGCTTAGAAAGTGCATTAATTAAAATGTAAATCCTACACACTTCTGTGCAAAATTCCCTTTTGAGAAACTGCTGCTAGGCAGTCTAGACTATTATGTCAACTTGTCTTTGAAGAAAAGTAAACAAAAAGATTCAGCTGAGGAAAGTTTTAGAGACTTATAGTAATTAATGCTTTGGTAAATGGCTGTTGATGCGTGACAATCCTTTAAACACCTGGGTAATTGCGAGCTTTGAAGTCAGGCCAAAAATGTTGTTCCAAGACCTGTAATTAAAACAAGAGACCTTTAACTTGGTAATTTTGGAGGTGAGATTTCTGTTTGTTCTCACTGTCTCCCTGGTAAAACTTCTGCCTGGTCAGGGAAAGAAGGCCAGAGAGAGTGGGAAAGTGAAAAAAACCCCACACCAACTAATTCAACAGATACTTCT
Source organism: Piaya cayana (assembly GCA_013389865.1). NCBI lineage: Eukaryota > Metazoa > Chordata > Aves > Cuculiformes > Coccyzidae > Piaya > Piaya cayana. The sequence goes on along the minus strand of WAAB01018658.1, from coordinate 159,571 downwards.
TTAAATTTAGCTTTTTATAGCTTTGGTGTTTTTCCTGTAGCAGATTTCCATCTTGTAATGTGTACCCAGAACAGAGAAATTATTTTAATGTGGACATTTCACTAAGTAGTAACTAAGATTAACCACTTGACCTGGTTACTAATTTGACTAAATTCTAATCTAATTAGTGTTCAATTAAAGAGAATTAGCACCCAGAGACATTTGGTTGAAAGGTTTACATAGAGGTTTCAGTTAACAAAATATTTATCTTAAAGAGGAAAAGCACTGAAATTAAATGCAAGCTGTTTCTATAAAAGCCCTGAATACATGGTTGGGATGCCAGCATTAAGAATAGTAACTATATTTGATATTTATATCTGACAAATTAGCTCACTCTCTGAGGGCACTGGAGCTAAATCCTGCCTTCTGAATTACACAGGCCATATTTCTCTGGTAAACTGTGTACTTCTTTCTGTTTATTGCAGCCACTTGTGATTTCTCTGTTGACCTTTGCTTCTCAGTTCTCCAGAGTCTTCTGGGGCCACGGAATCACTCCCGTTTATTTCTTGGGGCTTGATACTGTACTTTGGAGCCCTGATCCAGAGTAAAGATTTCCTGTTTTGAATTGGAGATCGCTGACTTGCGTCTTCCCTTTTAGTGTCCTCTCTTCTCTTAGGAAAGTTGTTTCAGTGCCTTGCCTGAATTTCTCCTGTTCATTTGCTTCCCTTTAATAATCTACGGTTAATACATATTATGCCTACAGTAGTTTTATTACAGAAATCTAACTAAATTCACCCAGATGGTTAAGCTCACTGAAAATAAAGATGAAACTGTTGGGCAGCATAGTGACACTGAGAAGACAGTCGCTGTATGAAGACCCAGAGGCAGATTTAGGAAGAGGGGATGTTAAGAAACTACCTGTTTTGATGATGACTTTTCTTTTTTGTACACTGAGTTTGAAAGTTCTTCTGTGAAGGGGCCAGTGGTCCTGTGGTGTCTTTGACATGCAGGGTTGCTTGGGCATGAAACCTCTGGACTGACTCTGTTTTCTTTGGCCTGTTCTGAGAGCAAATAGTCATCCTTTGCTCAATGGTGCTAGCTTATGCATTTCTTCCAACTTTTTTTTTCTATTTTTTCCCATTCTTCCTGCTCCCTTCCTGTTTCCCTCAGGTCTCGTCTTGCCTCTGTTATTCTCAGATGCTGAAGTTTTCAGACATACTTCCATTAATGTGACTGTGTAAATGATTGTGTGCTTTCTCTTGGAAGGCCACTATCTGCCTCATTGCACAGGATCAATGTCATCACTTAATGACTAGAAATTCAATACTTTGTTTCATGTGACTTCCTTGGTATATGGTCTGTTTCTTACCTTCTTGTCCATTCTTCAGATTTTGCTCTGACTGTGGTCTTGCATCTACTTGCATGTAGCAGTCTTCAGTGTTTTATTTAAGTGCTTCCTAAACTGTTTCTTTTTTTGACATGTCTGTAAGGTGAAGCTAGTGGTATTATTCTTATTTTGTAAAAGTGAAGCTGATGCATACACCAGTGACAGTCAACTGACTCCACTAGCTTTAGTTACTACTTTCAGTTTTGGGGTTTTTTTTTAACTTTCTCCAGCACTGCCTTTTGGCTTGCAGGTATCCCCTGCTCATCTGCTGCATGTTCTCCAACTTTTGCAACAGGTAGAGTGTGGACTTGTTAAGCAAATACCAATAGCAAAAATGATCCCTGCCAAAATCAGCCAACAGTCCAACATAAGAAGTGGTAATAAGGCTGTGCAGCAGCTTTAGCTTTCATCCTTCCCATCTTTTTTTTGCAGCCCTCGTGGGAGAGGAATGAAATGAATGTGTTTTTCATGGTCTCCAAAAAGCAGAACCAGGGGTAAAACCAAAGACCAGTTGTGTGGCTGTTTCCACGTGAGCAGTAGAGCAAGACTCGAAGTGTAAGATTCACAGCACTGTCATCTGTCACCGTGTTTGTTGGCAGCAAATGTGCAGCAGCAGCAGCTTGTACCCCTATGTGAGCCATCGGTGCAGGAAGATGCCTGTAGTTTTCTAACAACTTCCAGAAGCACAGAGATGGGAATAATGGTCCTGATTCACAGAGGTCTGGTAGCCAGATGTACTTTCTACTCCCTTTTCTCTGCAGACTTTTTCCTTTTGTCCAGTCTCTCTCCATCCGGGCCTTGTATGTCTGTGGTCCCCCACAACTGCAGCACCCTTCCCCAACTAATTAGATATTCATTCCTTTCTGCCTGTGGCCAACCTAGGAGATCTCCCAATCTCTCTTCCAAGATCAGATATCATATGGTTTTTTAGCAGGAGTAGCAAGGACATTTATTCTCAGCCATGTGACTAGAAGGAAGAGCAGATGCCCTTCAGGTGATATGTGGTTTACATTTGGCTTATGTAGGTGAAAATATGCCCCTTGCATACCAAAAAGTCCAGAGGATATTCTTGCTAAGCCCTGAATCCCTGTAGGGTGTTTCTGGGCAGTAATTTTCAAGTACTTACTGCTTGGCCAAATTTGAGGTGATTTTCTTAAAGGAGGAAGGACATACAATGTTTCTATTCTGAAAAATATAAAGGAGTGGTTAAGGACTCTCAGTTAAATAGTTGGGATTCTTTTTTATGTGAGTAAAATATTTCCTTATTTCCTCTCCCCCCCCAAATTTTGACTTTGGAAATAGATAATGGAACATTTCTTAAAAACCTTCATGCCAAAACCAAAACTAATAATTTTGCAATTTTGTGCAACCTGGTGGGTTTGGATGACAAACATTAATTGAAAACAAGCTTAAGCAGAAAGTATTAGGATGCGTTACCTGCTAGCATCACTGCTGTGGCCTACAATACATATGGAATGAACATTCAGTGTTGGCTTCATCTGGTTGAACAGTGCAAAAGTCAGCATGGGCATGAAAAATCAGTGATGTGATTGCACCTTAGGAAGTGACTGGTTCCTTTGTAGTTAAGCAGCATAAGTCTAAGGATTATAGTGGATCACAAGGGAAACATGAGTTAACACTACGAGTTTTGTGAAGAAGCCAACATCATATTCTAATATGTATGAGTAGAGACATAGTCTGTGAGCCTCATTGAGATTATTCTTCACTGTACTCAGAATCCTTGAGATCTTAACCTGAGCTGGGTCTATAAAGGGCAATGAGAATAGTCAAAGTCTGTAAGAAATGGCTTGCAAGGAAAGAATGAAGATGTTTTAATAAGAATGGGAGATTGTTGTGGCATTTAAGTTATATATTATAGGGAAATGAAAACCAAAACAAAAAAAAAAAGTTCTTCCAGTTTCATAGAAAGATGGTGGAGTTCCTGAGGTTGGAAACCCATATGATCAGGTCAGGCAAACATCTCAATGTGTGTGATCCTGCCCAGAGTTCAGAGGAATGGGCTATGTGGTGCCTTGTGGTCTTCTCAGGCTTTACAGCTCTCTTGTTTCCCAGTTTTTTCCTAAAGTGCAATGGAAATACAAACTCTGAACTTCCTATTCATGTTTTTGTAGACCTGACTAATTCAAATGTGGTTGAATGTTCATGAGAGTTTCCTCTTATGGAGTTCCCAGTGGCTCTGCAGCCAGACATGCTTGGTTTGGGGGGAACATAACACCAAAGTTACTTTGGTTTTGAGGCTCCAATGGGTCATTGTGTGGAGCAGGCAAGTACCAGGGAGATTATGGCACTTAGAGGAGGGGAGATGGGACAGGAGATCAAAAAGCAATTGCTGCAAGGGGGGAAAGTCAGAACAGGTGCTAGGAAACTAGCTCCCTTTTCAGATATAGTCCATTTCAAGCTTTGGAGAGGACCAATGTGTAAATCGTAGTCAGAGGTGGGAATGATTTAGCAGTTTGTTCCTCTCTTAAGCTTGGAAGGGGGAAGAGTGGTTTCAGCTGCAACTGCTGTTTGCAGTCTCCTTTAAGCAAGGCTTCAGTTTATGTACCCTGCCTGGGAAAGCCCAAATCTTTCAACCCTAAGGTTTCCAAAACATGTAGCAGCTAGCCAGCCCCAGCCACTCACTGCTTTTGGAGGTGAAGGTCGGAGTTCTTCCTGAACCCTCTTGCCATTGGAGGAGTGGTGGCAAAAACTCCTGTGGGAAAGGCCGCTGAGTCAACCGTAGAGCTTGCAGCTACCAGTGAGGGAGGGGAAAGCCTCCATGCTGTAAAAATAGACGCATGAGGAGCCCTAATATATTTAAGTGCTTATTTTCCCACATGTGATCTCATGCAAACCAAGCTGCTGGGCAGAATGACATAGCAGTTAGCCAAAAATAAAATATAATTCAAGCAAAATGGGTTTGGGGTTTTTTTTTTTGAAGTTAACCTTTGATCTCTGGAAGAGATAGGTAGCCTGTTTTCTCATTTCCATTAAGTTATTGTTATGAAAAAAAAATCCAGGGAAAAACAGGTGAAGATGGGGTAGACACATGGTATCCATTTTGTTATTATGGCCAAAGGTTAAGGATAGTAATTGTAGCTCTAATTGCATGTGGAAGTTATGCCTATAATACAGCTAGAAAGTGTAGATGGGATTCCTCTGGGTGCTTCTCCAGCTGATTTCATTGAACTGAGTTTTGGTGGGCATTTGATGCTGAAAAAAAGGTACAAGCTTGATAGCATTTGAAGCTGGAGCCCTTAAAGGAGACTAAGTACCAACAGCCTTGGAACAAATTTCTCTAATCCCTGTTAATAAGCCTCAGAAGAATGTTTTTAGAGGTCTTTAGAGGTTCATTTTCCTTCACTGTTCAATCATTGGCCTATTTGGTGATTTTTTTAGGGGTTTTTGGTCAATAGTGGTAGATCTGTGTTGTGGAAAGTGGACTGAAACCATGAGACTCCTTTGATAAAAACCATTGAATGCCTGTAAATGCTGGTAGTTTGACCACTGTCCTGCTAGAGCTGGAATGACACTCTTCAGGAGGAAAAGTGGCTTACAAATCCTTTGCCAGTGGAGAAACAACCGGACCTAAGGAGTAGGATTGCTTTCCTCCAGACTCAAAAATGGTGAAAAACCTTTGTAATCCTGAACTTCCCATGTAGAAGTATATGCATCTCATAGCAAACTCTGGATAAAACCAGGCAGATTTGGGGGATTGTTGTTTCTCCTTAGCTATTAACATCACTTTTACTTATTTCAGTTTTTCTTGCTTCTGTAACAGTGAAAACCAGGGGAGAAGATCCTAGACATCACAATCTTATCATTACACTTCTCTGCAGGGCCTCTGACCTGTTTCTGCTGGACACGCGGGCAGTGTGGGCCTCGGAGGAGGGCTGGCTGGAGTTTGACGTCACTGCCACCAGTAACATGTGGGTGATGAACCCTCAGCACAACATGGGACTGCAACTGAGCGTGGTGACCCGGGATGGTAGGTTATAGGCCAGTTAATGCAAGTAACCTCACAGATCTCTTGGATGCTGTCTAGAAGTCATGCTATAACAGCATATGGGGAGTGGGTGCTCTGCCTTCTTATGAAACTGTAGCCAACACCTTGAACAAAGGATTTGAAGGCACAGATTGAGGGCTGTCAGGTCAGCTTCTTGGCTGCTCCGTGACAGACGTGGCTTTCCCTATGAGTGAGGTCAGGTGAAGACAAGCTGGAGTTGGATCCCAGTTCCTGAGTTGGAGATGGAAGGGGGCTTGGAGCTGGGATTCCAGGTGGGGTGACATTTAGGGGTGAAAGGAAAAGGAGAGGGCAGGTGTATGGGTACATGCCTCCACATATGGGCTTATGGCAAGTCAGCTGGCTGCTGTGGCTGCTATTGCTGCTTGGATCTCATCGAACCTGAAGCAGGAGATCTGCACTGGAGCAACAGTGCGGTTGCTATGTGAGGCTGGTCCTTCTGAGGGTGACTGCAATGATAGCATTTCACAGCCCACAGAAACTTCAAAAGATAGAAAAGGAGAGAAGATACTATGAAAGAGTATGAAACTGACTGTTGGAAGACAAGTGGTGGGGAATGACAGGATCTAGATGAGCAGAAGTTAAACAAAAAGATGACAGCGACATCTTTCCGAGTCTCCAAACTTACATTTTCTTCCTATAGCTTTGTGCTGGGGTTTGGTACACCTGTAGGGTCAATTGAGGCCAGAGGGGCCACTCGCTGCTCTCCCTGAGGAAATGTTAGTGCCATCCCCCCATCCCCAAATGGACAGGGAGACTGTCCCTGTGCTCCTGACAAAAGCATCCCATCTCTTTGGCCTCTGCTTTCTCTAGAGGTTTCCTGATCCCATCTCTCCTTCTTGTGTTTCACAGGCAGCAGTACTAAATTAATAACACATCTGGACTTCGTGGTTTGTGTATCTATCTGTATAACTCTTCAATGCCTAAACAGGAGTAGAGATGCCACAGGTGTATCAAAGAGCCAGGTGCTTCAGCAGATCCTCTTGTCCAGGATGGATGGAGTGATGTTATAAACTCCCACAGGTCATGATGGCAGGAGAGGTGTGTTCAGTGATAAAAGAAAGGAAATGCTTCCTATGGGGATACCGTGATTCTGGAAAAAGCGACCCAACAGCACCATTTCTCTAACACTCTCCTGTTTCATTTCAAGGTTTCAGTGTAAATCCTGGAGAAGCAGGCCTTATAGGCCGAGATGGCCCTTACGACAAACAGCCTTTCATGGTGGCCTTCTTCAAAGTGAGTGAAGTTCATGTTCGGACCACAAGGTCAGCAACGAGCAGGCGCAGGCAGCAGAGTCGCAACCGCTCCACTCAGGCTCAGGATGTTTCCAGGGTGTCTGGTGTCACAGGTAATCATGCAACACCCATTTTGTCTGGAAGTTTCTAGTGTTTCGATTTGCTTTGGAGTGCAAAAGCAAGATGGAGGACATAAGGTGGAATGTTTTTCCTTGGAGAAACAGGTTGCACCTGCACGGGGATGGGAGAGGGAGCCTCACATAATGACACTTACAGGAGTCCACTTAAATCCAAGTGGAGTCCAGACCCTGGTGTGAAGTTGCAACCATTGAATTCATGGGGTAGTGAAGCATTTTAACTCTGGACTTCGTGCTTATAGGTTGTTTGGTACTCAGTATTTACTTAGAATTACACCACATAAAATGCAATATTTAAAAGATTCCATCTCTGCTTGCACTGAGACTTATGGCATTGAACTTACACATTTTCAGCAGAGTCTCCTCTGATTTTTCTTAGGAAAAACCCTGGTAGAACAGCATGTGATCCTTTTTTTTTTTTTCTTTCTTGTGAGAACAGCGGTGTATACACAGTAAAGTGCATTTCCAGGCAGGCAAAGAGGCTTGCCTGTTTGCTGTTGAAAGGTTGTGTGTTGCAGTTGTACAGCAGCTTTGTAAGTGCCAATGTGGGTTACAGGATAACTCTGAAATTTTGACGAAAGTTAAGTGTCCTGTCTTCTGAGTCATGCCTGTTTGCCAGTTACTCTGGCCTGCACTACAAGTCCTTCCTTCATTGAGCACCTTCTTTCCTCTCAAACATTTCAGCCTGTTCCAAGTTAGTTGATTAATTTGCTTATGCTGCCCCCTTCATTTCCAATAGGATCCCTGCTTTTCCCATGTCTAGAAATGACTATACCCCAAGGAAGAGAGGCAGCTGTATTTTTTAGTCTGTGCCCAGGGACAACATGGGGAGATGAGCCAGTATTACTGAAACTTAGCCAGTGTAAATAAGTAGGCTCTCACCTCTTCGGGTTGTGGGTGAGCCACACTGCACCTGAGGTGGGCCTGTGCTGGCCGTGGCACCGGCAGCCTGTAGGGAACCAGAGCGAGCTACAGAGCCCCTCCAGGGTTGGTGGCCAGGCTCTGGGCGCGTCCACATTCCAGTGCAGCCCTACAGCTCCAGCCCAGCATGGAGATGGACTTGCCCTTAGGGCTAGTGCATGCCTACAGCAGCTGCCCACTAGCAGCTATTGTGTGTCCTCATGGTGCATGCTGCAGCATAGCTGTGGGTTTCTGTGCTTTACCATGCACGTACTGGACTCATTTGGGTGCGAAATGTAACTTCACAGATTTTAAGGGCAGGAGGAATAACTCGGTCCTGCAGCCTGACCTCCTGGAGGAGGGCCAACCAGTGTCAGCATGGCATTGCTGGAGAAGTTATCATCTAATCTGGAGTGAGAACCTTCTGTAAGTCCCAGAGGTGGAGCTGTCTGTTGGTCCCAGTTACTGAGATCAGCTTTGGTTCTGTTTTCCTCTTGGGGTTTCCAAGCTGCTGTTTTAAAGGCGAGTATCATGGGCTCACTGGGCTATATTTCTGTGTGATGAGCTTGCCAAGGGCTTAGGTAGTTTATTCATCTAGACGTTATAAGCAATAAACCCAGTCATTACACAGGCAGTGTGCAATTCTCCTGCTCAGGTGAGCTTCATTGGCCTGCTCTCTTCATCACAAGAACCAAATTTTTAATGAATTCACAGTGCTTTGGGAAAGTTAGTTACTGCATTGCTGTATTGTCACGTTGATAGTAGGATCAGGATAGGCTCCAACTTTCTCTTCCTAGCTCTGCAAGCATTGTATTGCCAAAACCAAATTTTCACTACAGTTAAATCAGATGATGTGACTCAAAGCTCCAGAGGGAGCAGATATATTGGGCAAAAAGGGTTTTTTATGTTGCTGCTTTCTTGACTACACCATGCTTAAAATTATAAAATGACAAAAAGGGAAAAAAAAAAGCTGATAATTTTGTGGTCTCATGGGCCTTTTTGAGCTTTTCTAGCTCAAAGACAGCTTTAATTTAAAACCTGGAATTTGGCAGTTCAGCAGTCAACAAGATATAGTTGAGCCTCTGTGGATTAAAGGTGGGGGAAAGGAGGGGAATTTAAGTTAAGATGTATGACTGCATCAGCTTATTTTCCTTTCTAAGTGTGACATTTTCCTTTCTAAGTGTGACTCCAATCTCCTTAAGAAATGGTTCATTTAGAAGCCCAAGAGGCACTGATGACTGATATGTATTTTTAGTGTTAAAGAGATCACAGAGATTTTTTCATTTTCAGTTTTGTGGGTTTCTGCATCTGTGCCTTGATGATGCATGATGGGCCTGGGGAAGTGTTTGCTCCCGGATGAAGCAGGACATGAGCCTGAGGGTTACCCTGAAGAGTACTTTTCCGAGGGTGTCCTGATTCATTTGGACCCAAAGTTAGTGCAGAACTGAGATTCTGTGGGCCACTTACATCATCTTCTTTCACTGTATCTTACATCTAGTCAGATTTTTGGTCTATGCTCTTCTCGGAACCAGGATTGCTGCTGGCTCTCAGGGCTTAAGGGCAGTTTCTTTCCTGGAGAGCAAGAGAGCTGGCTGATGTTGATGTTTTTTCAGAGATTGAACTATTCTTCCTGTGTGTTTGTGAGTACACGGGGTTTTCTTTCTGCAGTCCAAAAGATTTTTCTTCCTTTACCGAAAGATTGGGGCAGTATGTTTTAAAAAGACTCATTTACTATCTAAATATGCAAAGCATTTCAAGTCCCACAGTTTGGAGTGTGTGAAGCGTGCTGCTGCACTAGCATTGGATATGAAGATACTTGAAGGCATGATGCTATGTGTGATTGGGACCCTGCTGTTCTTCGTTTGATATGCAGTTGTTGTCTTGCAATCATAACCAAGTGCTTAGATGATAAGGTTATGGCATAAGAATCACAACAGTCTTTTTTCGCCAAGAATGATAACTTCTTTGTATTATAAATACTTAATACTTATTATAAATACTAAATAAAGCAGAACAGAATAGCCCCCATGGCTATGAATTGCTTTGACACAGAGTCCTGTGTCAGTGCATTCTGGGAGCCAAGCTCTGTTCTTCTGCAGAAGGAGGATGAACAGGAAGAAAAGGAAGTATCTTTGTTGCAGAAGAATATCACGCACCAGCTCTGGCCCAGGACATGGAGAAACGAGGTGGATGGGAGGAGTGTACAGATGTTTTTCTGCTGTTGGCTGCAAAATTTGGAGGCCCTCGCTGTGTCTTGTGGTGGGTTTAGCTCATGCTCTCAAACTCTGGGCTGACCCTCTAGTTAACCTGAAGACATGGGGACTCTCTTCAACGTAACAGATGGTGACCCTCGAGCATAAGAGCTTTACTGCCACACAGCTAGCTCCTCTATCAGTTACCTGGATACCGGTTTCCATACAGGGTTATCTCCTTGTCTAGTGTTGATCACCCTTCTCTTCTGCAAGTTAGCCTTCAGGCACATCCCTTCCCATCAGTCCCTCCTTATGGAAAGAGTCACATTTAAATGTCTGACTTTGGGCTGTGCTTGCTTGTTTGAGTGAAACTCATGCAACAACCCTTTTCAGATCCTTCTCTTTAGCCACCTCAGGGTCTCTGGGACTGGTGTGAGGTGCCACGTGAGAAATGTACTGCTCCAAGTGACTTTCCTTCCAGCAGACATGCGTGGCACCAGGCAGATTTCCCCGACATGTACGAGACCTAAATACTACGAAGGGCAGCATGCACAAGCACTGGATGTAAATAAGGCTGAATGCTTTTGCAATGGCAAGGGGCTTGCTAATAAACTTCATCATCTTACAGCAAATCTTCCCATTAGTAGAGTGTTTGGATACAGACTGGAGCGGTGTGGCCAGTGTTTCTGTATGTTCCTTCACATGTGAGTTCACAATCAGCCCGCCATCTCGCCTTCTTCCCACCCAAGCAGATCACTTTCATGTGAAGTGGGCTGTTATTAACTGTGTGATCAGTTTACACTGGCTTTATCCAGACAAATCACCAAAGTCAAACACCAAGAAAAAGGGGCTGGCCTTAGAGACCTCTGTCAAAGCTCTTTTCGACCACAGAAGCAATTAATTACAGTGTGGAATTTGGTAAACTGGCACCTTGGGAGCAGCAAGGGTGTTCCCTGTTGGATCGACCTCAGTAAATATTTATGTATTTTTTGCCAGCACTTAATGGGGGAGAGGTTGTAGGAAATCTAAGGTGGGTGTATAAGTATTTGTAGGAGGAAGACCATTAGGGTCAGGCTATTCTCTCTCCACTTTCCGCAACACAAATGCCAGTGTCCAGTCTTAAGAAAAACATCTGTGCTTGCAGAAGTCAGTTTTGGGTTCTGGTGAAGGCAGACAATGTTCAGTGCAAACAGTCCACAGAGACAAGCCGTGTTAACTGTGCTGTTTTAACTGTGCTGCCCTGGAAGTTAAATTTTAAGTGCAGAACCAGGGGGTTAGGTTTGTTTGGTTTTTTTAAAATCTTATTTTTTTAGATGCACTGCCTTGTAAATGCCAGGCTAGTGTTTCTGAACTGGTACATTCAGGGAGAAAAGAGAGATGATTTTGCTAAACCCACAACAAGCTTATAGGAGCTTCCAAGCAGCTCCCTAAACTCTCAGAGACTTTGAAGATTTCTGGCAAGAAATCCTTGCAAATTGTGTCATGGTAGCACGCCACAGTGGTTGTTTGCAGTGCCCTCTGTGCTGCAAGCTCCATCCTCTTGGCCTTGGTTCCCTGCTGCAGGGCTTCCAGGGAGGGCCACGTACCCTGTTGCCTCTTTGCTGTTGGGTCTTGTGCTACAAACCACCTCAAACAGCAGCTTGGTCTAAAACAGTTGAGCACACTTAACTAGGGTAGCTGATACTGCTTTCCAGGTTTTGGAGAAAATAGGTTGTGGAGGCCAACTTCTGTAGCTCAGCAAGCTTTAGCTGACCACCAAAAATAATTTACTGTGTGGATTCTTCTTTTTTCAGGCCCATAATTACGTGTATTAAGTACATGGCTCTAGGGCATATGTTGAGCCCAAAACTGTAGTGGATGGATCGCTATTACACGTATTGGTATTGCTGCATTCCCCCTGCCCCTGATTCAGAAAGCCACTGCTAAGTGTTGATCAAAGGTTTGTAGCATCTCTAAAGTTGGGCTAAAGTAGATTCCATAAAGTCCGCGTGGTAGGCAAACATGTAACAAGAAGAGAGGGCAAGGGAACTTGGGGTGAAGGTTAACCATAGAAGGGTTTGTATTTGAAGGAATCTTAAACATCATCTAGTTCCACCCCTCTGCCATGGGGCAGAGGCCCAAGAGGGCTGGTTGCTTTTCAGGAGGGAAATCCTGGTGGCACAAGAGCAGGCCGTCCCCAGGTGCTGAAGAATGAGCCAGCAGAGAAGAAAACCGGCTTGGCTGAGCAGAGAACTGTGGGTAGATCTCAGAAAAAAAGAGGAAAGTATATGAGCTTTGGAAGAAAGGGCAGGCATCTTGGGAGAACTATAAGGATGAAGTGAGATCATGCAGAGGAGGATCAATCTGAAGGGCTAGAATCCAGCTAGAACTTAAATTGGATAATTTGGTGAAAGATCATAGAAAATGTTTCTACAAATATAACAACAAAAGGAGAGTCGAGGAGATTCTCCATCCTTTACTGGATGCAGGGGGAACAATAAGTTCAAAGGGTGAAGATAAGGCTGAGGTACTTAAGGACTTCTTTGCCTCAGTCTTTAACAGTAAGTAAGATGTTCTGTAGCTACTCAGCCTCCTGAGCCAAAAGACGGAGGGAGAGCAGAACAAAGCTCCCATGTTCCAAGAGGAAATGGTTAGAGACCTGGTTGGTCAATTAGACATTCACATGTCTGTGAATCATTTTGAGATGATTTGAGGTACTGAGAGAGCTGGCAGAGGTGCTCACCGAACCCCTTTCCATCATCTACCAGCAGTTCCAGCTGACTGGGGAAATTCCACTTGACTGGAGGTTGGCAAATGTAATGCCCATTTTTACAAGAAGGGCTGGAGGGAGGATCCAGGGAACTATAGGCCTGTTAGTCTGACCTCAATGCTGGGGATGGTCATGTAGCAGGTCATCCTGAGTGCTATCACACAGCACACAGGACAACTGGGTGATCAGGCTCAGTCAACATGGGTTTAATAAAGGCAGGTCCTGCCAAACTAACCTGATCACCATCTATGACAAGGTGACCTGCTTAATGGGCAAAAGAAAGGCTGTGGATGTAGTGTACTTGGACTTTGGCACCATTTCTAACAGTATTCTGCTTGGGAAACTGGCTACCGCTGGCCTGGACAGGCATACCCTCTGCTGGGTAAAAAGCTGGTTGGATGGCCAGGCCCAAAGAGTTGTGGTAAACGGAATTAAATCCAGTTGGAGGCCAGTTAGAAGTGGTGCCCCCTAGGGCTTCATGCTGGGTCCGGTTCTGTTCAATATCTTTATCAATGATCTGAATGAGGGGATTGAGTGTAACTTAGTAAGTTTGTGAGTGACACTAAGCTCAGTAGAAATGTTGATCTGCATGAGGATCGGGCGGCTCTGCAAAGGGATTTGAACAGGCTGGATTGATGACCAGAGACCAGCAGTATGAGGTTCAATAAGACCAAATGCCAAGTCCTGCACGTGGGACACAACAACGCTGTGCAGCATTACAGACTTGGGGAAGAGTGGCTGGAAAGCTACCTGGCAGAGAAAGACCTGATGGTGTTGGTTGACAGCCGACTGAACATGAGCCAGCAGTGTGCCCAGGTGGCCAAGAAGGCCAATGGCATCTTGGCTTGTATCAGAATCGGTGTGGCCAGCAGGACCAGGGGAGTGAATGTGCCCCTGTACTCAGCACTGGTGAGGTTGCACCTCGAATATGGTGTTCAGTTTTGGGTCCCTCACTGTAAGAAAGACTTTGAGGTACTGGAGCACATGCAGAGAAGAGCAACAAAGCTGTTGAAGGGGCTGGAGCACAAGTCATACAAGGAGCAGCTAAGGGAACTGGGGTTGTTTAGCCTGGAGAAAAGGAGGCTGAGGGGAGACCTGTTTACTGCTACCTGAAAGGAGGTTGTAGTGAAGTGGATGCTGGTTTCTTCTAGTGACAGGTGATAGGATGAGAGGAAATGGCCTCAAATTGCACTAGACAAGATTTATATTGGACTTTATGAAAAATTTCTTCACCGAAAGGTGAAGAAATTCAGGCACTAGAGCAGGCTGCCCAGGGAGATGGCTGTCACCATCCCTGGAGCAGTTGAAAGATGGGTAGATGAAGTACTCAGGGATGTGGTATAGTAGTGGACGGGTATGGTTGGACTCAATGATCTCTAAGGTCTTTTTCAACCTAGTGATTCTGTAGAGTAGAATTTCTTCCATATGTCTAAACTAAATCTACCCTCTTTCAGTTTAAAGCCATTAAACAGGGAGAAGGGATGTTTGATACATTGACATTCAAGAAAAACAATGGCTGAGTTTGAGCAAGTGAGGAGGTAGGGCTGTCTGTGTCTGCCTTGAATAGTCAGTGCTTGATGCAGAGTGTGAATTGGGTGACATGGTTGCTAACCAGTGAACCAGGCCTCGTTTTGGGGCACGAGTTTCAGGCAGTCTGAGAGAGGACACATTCAAAATATGTTCTGCTTTGTGTAGCTTGTTATGCAGCTCTTTTTTTTTTTCTTCCTTTATTTTCTTAAACTTGTGATTGCTCACATCCTTTCTTCCCACTACTGTTTTCTCTGCCTCCCTTGCCTTCTCGCATTTCCCATAGCTGATTTGTGTTAAGTTGTAGCTGGATTTGGAACGCAGCATGGTTCTGCCCACTTGGTTGTGAATAGATCAACTCCTTTGTAACTTGCTGTCAAATACAGATGGTTTTCCCCTTGAAGAACAATGAGGTTGTGTTTTCAGATATTTAAATGAAAGTTTTTGACCACTAAAAGTACCCTCTTTTCATTTTATTCCCCTTGTGATCAGATCACTTAGAAACATTGCATGCTAGAGATTTGTGCCTGGGCTGAGCCAGGGACTGAAAAGCTTCGTCTGAAAAACCCCACCACACCCTAGTTTCTACAGGCTATGTCTGATTTGAAAATGGAAAGCTTGAAACACACCTCCATCCTTGCTACCGAGTGCTCCTGAAAGTGAATGTTTACGCTGCAGCAGGCTGTTAACCAGCTCTGCTCACCTGATTAAATCCATGATTGAAGTGAAGTTATTGAAAGTCTGAAATGCAATCCTTAACGTTTAAAATCCAAACTGCTTCTAAAAACAACTCTTTAATCTTTAGTGGTTTGGAGGATAGGTTTGAGGTGTAGAGTTTTTTCAGACCTCAGTGTTAACTGTACCCAGCTGTAATGCTGTGCTGCCCTTAACTGCAGTTGGATGTGCTCTTAGTATTATAGTTTTTCTTTTGAATAAATATTTGCTTTTGTAGTTCCCAAACTTTGAGGGGGGTGGTGGAGAGAAGAAAAAGAAAGGCTTATTCAGAGCCAAGGAAAAAGTCACTAAAAATATTTTTCTATCCCAGCTGCCGCATTTGGGGAAAGCTACGCTGGGAGGGTGCCCTTTCAAGCCACATTAGGGGCACTAGGGGGCTGGTTAGCCAAAAGGCCCAGGGCAGCAGGCAGATCAGTGTGTGGCATCTGCCTGCTGACAGATGCGCCTTTACTTGCAATTGAGGTGTGCAAGAGGAGAGGAGGCCCTTGTAGATAAGTCACTGGAGGAAAACACAGCCAGTCTGGGTCCAGCTCTGGGAGGAGCGCATGTGTGTCACTGAGTAGACGGGGACCTGGGCTCCCACACTGATCAGCTGAATTTGCTACCATCTTTTCTTCTTGTGCTTCTCATCAGGCACGAAGTGCGGGTTTGAGCCACCCCACTTGCAAAGCTGTTTTCCATTGCTACTGCAGTCCAGCAGCCACCTGAGGTGCAAGGAGATCAGTCAGTGCCCTTCAAGGCTGGATTTGTGCAATGATCCCGGGGGGTGAAAGGCCCTTCTGTCACGGCTCAGCTCCTCCGCTTGCTGTGGTTCCAGGTGTTCGCGTGCAGAGCCGCCTCTCTTTCCAAATATAAATGGGAAATTCCACTGGCTGTCAATAGCAGCATTTTTTAGGGCCATTGGGAGCAGCTTGTATGTTGCGCCATGGCAAAGAGGAAGGTCTCTGGTCAGGGCTTTGAGCCCTGCATGCCCACTCTTCCATGGAGTATTGGCTCCAAGAAGTGAGCTAATGTTGAGAGAGTGTCAAATCCTGTGTGATCTGCAGGTAAGTTGGTTATGGGAAGGAATCCTAGAATCATAGAATCACCAGGTTGGAAGAGACCCACCGACCGGATCATCGAGTCCAACCACTCCTATCAAACACTAGACCATGCCCCTCAGTGCCTCCTCCACCTGTGCCTTAAACACCCCCGGGGAAGGTGACTCAGCCACCAAACTGGGCAGCCTTATTTTTTCAGAGCATGGCTTGTAAAGAGCAGAGGTAGTGTGTGAGGCACGCGTGGGGTCAGGCACACAGAAGGACATGGACATGGTTTTGCTGGCTGTGGGACATCTTAGCTGTTTAAGGACTTCTAAGAGGTACAGTGGCACAAGGCAATGATTAACCTTCCCATTGTTGTAATTTTCTTAGTAAGCATGTACATTTTGAGCTTACCACCTAGGGTGGCACATGTCAGAAACTGCAGCCAAAGAAGCAGAGCAAGTTTGAGTACCCAGCAGGGATGTAGCCTTGCTGGTCTGGGAGCATATTTATTTTTACTAAGTTGTTTCTCTGGAGGTGTTTTACAAGCACTGCTTGTCAAGTTATTAAAAGCAGCTGAAGGAATTATTACCAAGCCACCATTACTTGGGTGTTTCCATTCCCACAGGCATTTTAAAAGCTTCAGCCCTGCTTTGGATATCCCTCAACGCCTTTAGCCTTTTGGCTGCTGAGGGAGCTCACTATTTCTTACTGCTGAGCTGCAGCATGCACACATCTGGCCAGCTGTGCCCTCCAGTGATGCTCATGTCTGTTTTACTTTCTAATTCCTGTTTTGTTCTTTTTCTTTTAACAGATTACAACAGTAGTGACTTAAAAACAGCGTGCAGAAAGCATGAGCTTTACGTTAGCTTCCAGGACTTGGGATGGCAGGTGTGTGATGTTTCTCTCTGGGTAAACTAGACATACTGTTATGAAATGTTATCTAAACAGTGTCATGGTAATTCCACTCGAGGCTGCTATTATGCTTTAAAATGTCCCTTGTGCCTCCCCACTAAAACCAGTCACAGGGAAGGGCAAATAAATATTGATAGTTGTGACATTTGATAAGATCCAGAGGAAGCTTGATACTTTATGAGATTCAAGTATACAGTCATTCTATGTCACTCACAGGAGTCACAGTACGGGCAAAGGTTCATAACTGTGTACCTCTAATGATAAGGAAAAAACCCCTGATGTAAAGCAGTGATTTTGACAAAATTAGTTTTTCTAGTGATCAGCCTAATTTTAACCTTGGCCATTGTGTTGAAATACTCCACCCCTACCCCATAATTAGCATTGGCTGCGGTAGGTGGACTGAAGACTGGGCCAAAGAGTTGTTTAGAGTAAGTTACTTAGGGCCAGACCACAGTGTCATCAAACATCACATTTCAAAGAATGGCCTCATTTTATGTTTTTTAACTTCTATTCAGCCCTTCTGTGAGGGAGGTCCCATTTCTATCAGCTAATGGTTTTACCAGTTATAATTGTGGGTGCCAGGGCTGCCCTGCTGCTTCTGTAGTTTCCTACAGGTGAAAGTCCTCTCCCAGTTAACTGGACAGCAGCATTCTTTACATTATGTCAGCTCCAACGCACTGGCCACAACTATGTCTGTGTGCTGAGTCCATTCCCCATTACTTTTTAGTGGCTTTTGTTTTTACTTGTGTGGTTTTTCCACCTCCTGAGCTTGCTTGCCCTGCTGCCAGCCAGGCAGCATATTCCGGTTGTGAAAATCACAACCTCGAAGGCACTGCCTTCACTTTTCTAGCTGCAGAAAGGTAGGCAAGATGCTGCCAAAGGGAGGCCACAAACCAAAAGGGCTCTTTGCAGGAGCAGGAATCCAGATCCTAATTGTTGTAGGGAGATGATGGAGGCAGGGCAGCAGCTCCCTGCAGGTTTTGGGCAATGCTGTCTCCTTCAGAACATCCATCAGTTTTCTTAGCAGTAGGGCATTTCTCCTACTCTTATACTGCATTAAACCACAAATTTAATTACTGGGTCTGTACTGACTTCTGTAGCAGGAAAGTGTCTTATGTAAACCAGTTTGGTC
Source organism: Piaya cayana (assembly GCA_013389865.1). Classification (NCBI taxonomy): domain Eukaryota; kingdom Metazoa; phylum Chordata; class Aves; order Cuculiformes; family Coccyzidae; genus Piaya; species Piaya cayana. The sequence continues at coordinate 141,637 of WAAB01018658.1, read as the reverse complement.
AAATGGCAACAAATTATGGGTGAGCCAGTTACAATAAACTGAAGGGCTGTTTTTTTGCTTCGCCCAGGTATTCTCATGTTAGCAATCAAACAGCAAACTTGTGAGTAAATTGCAGCAACAGCCTCTGGCTGGTTAGGCCTGCTGAGGCAAAATTCAAGCTAACCCAGGTAATTGTTTTCACATAAGGGGAAATCCTCTAAGAATTGTGTAGATGTGAAGTGCTCCAGTACATCCTCCTGCAGGGTGTCCCGCAGCCCCCAACACTGAGGGAGGAGAAATATCTCCTGCTCATGGGGTGATGCTGTTATTAGGGCTCTTTTTAAAAATTATTAGTAGCCCTATGATAGTCACCTTCTTCCATGGCACAGCACTCAAGACAGCCACCAGAGCCAGGGGCTTGCAAGTGCAGCTCAAGGCTGGCTGTCCTGTCCCTCCTTTTAGGAGTTTGGCAGATGTGGAGACGCTGTTATACAGCTAGCACTTCCTCTAGTGGCCTCAACAGACTAGCATCCCTGGAAGAGTATCTGTGAGGCACCACACTAGTGTTTTACAGTCCTGTTGTGGAGCTCACTGGCTGAATTGTGCATGTGTGCATGCACACACGTGAATGCACGTGATTTTCCCTGAGATGGGACACCAGCCGAAGCTGTGATTCAACCTAGGAAAGGTAGTTCAGCCAGAGGGCCTAACCTGCAAGAAACATTGGAACATAAAGGTATCCAAACCACAATCCCCACAAGGCAACCCAGCAACAGCGTTAGGAATAAAACATTATTTAGTTCATGCCAGTTAAGCTGTGCATAGACATGCACCATTCTTTGGTCATTAGAGTCAGTGTGTCCACTGAGAATTCATGGTTCACAAAAAACCCACAAACAAATCCCCAACAGTTTCAGTGAAAACACATTTTCACCCTCAAGAAAAAAGTAGTGGAAAAATTTCAGCTGCTCCTAATTGCATGCAGTTGTCTGTACAAGCTGGCAACTTTTAATTTTGAATCACGTTCGGTTTGCTTCCTAAAAAGGACTGGATAATCGCTCCGAAGGGCTATGCAGCCAACTACTGTGACGGGGAGTGCTCATTTCCACTCAACGCCCATATGAACGCAACCAATCATGCCATTGTACAAACTCTGGTAAGTCTCCAGAAAGCTCCATGCCAAAGCAATAGGTGAATTTATAAACAAGTTACCATTGTCTCAGTTGTGTTTTCTTTTTGGCAACAGGTTCATCTTATGAATCCTGACTACGTTCCCAAACCATGCTGTGCACCTACCAAACTAAATGCCATATCTGTTCTTTATTTTGATGATAATTCTAATGTAATCTTGAAGAAATACAGGAATATGGTAGTAAGAGCTTGTGGATGTCACTGACAGTCTTTGCAGACTCTGTTTTTCTACCATGAACTTCCATCCTGCCTTTCACACTTTCATGAACTACCTGACCTCGGAGAAAAAAAAAAAGATGAACCGTTCAGAACACATGTGCCTTGGGCAAGGAAAGGGGTGTGGGGACCACATGCTGGGACGTGAGCAAACTGTTGGACATCTTACACTGACCTTATGCCATGGTGGCCACTCAGCTCTGCAGAGGCAGGGCACACACAGCAGCAATATGCCCACCCATGCTTTATTTGGCTGGAATGGTCTTAATCTCACATAGCAGCTTGGCCTTAGCTGTTGTTTTGATGTATGCTGCAGTTTTACCAGATGGACATCAACACCCAGACCAGGTGAGTTTCTTGTGAGGGAGAAGACAAGGGGAGAAACAGGGAAGCTAGAGTAAAGAAAGCAGTGTTAGTACTTCAGACTTCAAGCATACATCTTGTACAAGAAAATATAAAATTCCTAAGGTTAGGAATTGCCTGTTGTCTAGAAGGATCTACACCTAGGCTGTTAGTCTCCTTCTGAAATACATCATGACAGGAAGAATCTTAAATTGTGCCAAAGCAAATATTTCAGTTCTCTTTGTCCCCAAGCACAGTTTAAGTCTGATCCTGCAAGTATAGGATGGCTTGTACCCCACGTTAGCCTGGCTGGTCTTTCCCATTCACTATTGACTGAGCAATAGAACTTTATACGCTTGTTCTTATGCAACTTCCTTCCACTCCCCACGTGGAGCTGCCTCATCTACGGCCACTTGCCCAGGAAGGAAGTCAGGACACTTCTACAGCTGTAATTCAGACATAAAAGTTTAGGGGACATTCATTCTCTAACTGGACAATTTATTTGCAGGAAGACGGAATGTCAACAACACATACAAGTATTTGGCCAACCTTTCCCCTTCAATCACGCAACTAACAAACTGGTATAAAGGATACATTTGCAGTGTAGCCACAGTTTGTCTAGCAGAAACTAATAGCAAATTGTTTTGATCAATATTAAACTTGTATCAAATGCACTTACCTCTAATTCTTGCATTTAAAAGGCTTCTTGTAAATACAAGCTATAATTTATTGCACTTGTCACTGTATATTCATTGTGCTGTTTCATTTATAGAAAGACTGCTTTTTAAAAAAGTTTTTATTTAGAAAAATCTCAGTGTAAACAATTGTACCACTTTGATTTTGTACAAGAAACTCATGAGATTGTGCTTCACTAGAAAGTTGTTAAAAACATGATAATAAAGGCTTCCTTTAAGGCAGAAGTATATACAATGATAAAATACATCTGCCAGTACAACACTTAACTCTCACTGTGGCTTTTTCACCCTTACATGTGTTAAGATTGAACAGAATCAGAAGTTCTGGACAGACAGTGAAGTACCAGGAGCAATTCACTCATTGAAAAGTTCATTGCTGTTTTGCCTTTTTTAAAACAAACAAACAAAAAAACCCAACACAGCAACCTGCTCCATATGATGGACAAAACCCAGCATCTTGACAGAGAAGTCAAATTAGCTTGCAACCATCCTCCTTCCATGAGTTTCTGGGTAGAACTCGGTCCTTGGTTTGCTGCTGTCATTGCATTGTGACAGTCTCTGCGATGTAAATTCTTTGGCTTTCAATTATGTCTAACATGGAACATCTTATGCACCAAAGAACAGATCCATATTACAATTCAAGGCACCACAGGGTGCATGGTCCTAGCTTTCCAACTTAGCAATGCTTACGCTTGGAAAAAGGTTAAGGCTCAAGAGTGGGGAACTATTTGACGCTACTATAGAATGGCTGAATAATAAAAAAATTAAGCATCGTACAGCTTGTCCTCCAAATACTCTAAGGAACAGGCCAGCACAAAGTCTGGATTCAGGCAAGGGTAGGAAACATCATCAGCTCTGAAATTTAACTGATTGTTTAATATTAACAGAGCAGTTATAATAGCGCCTGTTCAATGTGGCTCTAAGTAGAGCACAGTTACTCCTTCAGAGCCAGATGGAAGCAGCCTACGAAAATCCACCTGACACATGTACACTCTAGCATTGGTAATGTTCAGGCACATGTTAAAGTACCATCACTTTCATTATGGCTAGACCTCCCATGTTGAGAGGATTAACAGGAGACAACCAGCTTGTGGTGGCCTGGTATCTTCCAAGGGGTGGGTGTGGTTTTTTTCAACCTCCCATGACTTTCCATTTCTTAACCAACAGCTATATTAAGACGAATAGGATTTATGTACAGTTGTAGAGGCAAAACTGACTTGACACAGCTGTGACTTTCACCTTTCTAGCAACAGTGGGCAGTTAGGAAGGATTATTTTTTAAAAAATTAACCTGAAAACAAAAGTATTCTACTGTTGCTCTTAAGTCTGTTTTCTTAATGTATTTTAGTCTCAAAGGAAACCATTTATACTTCATTGTGGGAATGCAGAAATGCAGTAACACTACAAATGCTGAAAATATTCTCAATTTGCACAGTAACTGCTTGTTAATGTTTTCCTTCATACACAGGGTAGCATGTCTTTAACACACACACATAGAGGGAAGATACCAATGTTTAGTACATTCAATTTCCTAAAAACAAACAAAAAAGATACCCACACCCCCCTCCCACCCCTAAACACACTATTTGAAAATTAACAATTGAAATCTCTCAGCTACTGTAAAAAGACAGCCAGGGCTGGAGCATCCAGACTTTTATTACAGTTCATCCCTTGCCTGACGCAAGACAAAGCTATGCAGTGATTCAAGGTCTCTTGTTCCATTGTGTTCACTGACTTTCTTTCCACCTCGGAAAAGCAGAAGTGTAGGATAACCACGTACCTTCAAAAGACAGACAGATGCAAAAAAGAAACTTGTTACTGATGTCCAAACTCACTGGTATCCTCCACTTGTGTTTCCCTGACTCCAAAAGCCACCAAACGCCAATAAGCCATTTTCATTTGAAAAAAAAAACAAACCCAAACATCACACCAGAACTTCCAATGCCAACCTGCAATTTCTGAACATTTGTAAATGAGCAAGATGATACATGTTCCTTTAGGCTTTCAAAATGGCAGCTCTAGCTCTGTCTCTGTCTACCTACCAGCACCAAAAGACTTTTATTGACTTGGAACTGAACTTTGCATTGGCTACCGTAAGACTGCTTTGGTGCTTTCATAGATACAGGCTTCTTAAATTAGGGACTTAGCTTTATCCAACAATGAGAACTGAGTTTGAAAAAAACAGTCCAGGAAAGAAATGGTGTCACCAGGTGGTGTTCTAAACTATCACTTTTTTTTGTTGTTGGCTAATAGAGAACACAGCTGCACTGTCACCAGGCAGCCACAATGCAGCAGCTGGCTTGGCTGCACACTAGAGCCGCTAACATTTGGTACACAATACTATCCCGTTCATTTCAGATCTTTCACACTTACAGAAAATTTGTTGCAGACGTTACGTTCCACAGTGCAGTCTACTTCTGCTATTTTGACATCAGTCAAACCTGGAAATTGCTCTTTGGCAAGGTTCTCCCAAGTTGGAGCCAAGTTCTTACAGTGACCACACCTAGAAACAAAAGAGAGATTTGTTTAGCAGATACACCTTCCAGTTTATCTCTACTGTCTTGCTGCAATAGCTTTAAATTTAACTAGCTGCCTTTCCTATCCCCTAGTGAACTGGCCCTCCAACTCCCTTGCACTATTATGTCAGTAAATGAGCTAAAAAAAGGGGCGAGTTTATGCGAGTTTAGCACTGAAGTAGTTTCTGGCCTTTGTTAGTCTCATCTGGAATGGTATTCTAGATGTTGGTGCATGCACATTTTACCCTATAGAGGAACGTAAAGCCAAATAAAGACAAACACAGAGAATATTTAAATAAAAAAAAAAAGCCCCCCAAGAAAAAGCCTGCTTAGGAACAAGCATGTTTTAAGTGTGGTAGAGGATGTCTGTAGTACAAATTATGCTTTCAGGTAGCATATGCCAATTACGCTAAAGTTACAGAGCTCAAATTTAATAATTTAAATGAGATTTCAATTTCCCTATTAAATTTCTTCCAGTTCCTAACAACCTCCTGAACCAACGCAGCATTGCCCAATGCCGGAAACTCAATTTTAATAGAGGCATTTGTCATCACAGATTCTGTTTTTATGAAACACTCCAGCAGTTAAAAGCACTTTTTCACTAAAGATACTTTCAAGTTTAACCCCTGCCACTATACTTTCAGTTGGATCTGCAATGGAATTGTCTGATCATCAATGAGCCTCACTTAGCAGATGGAAAATAAAATAAAAATATATCAAGCCTTATTCTGGTTTGCATTAAATAGAGAATCATTCCAGTTATATCATCAACAATACCAAAAAGCCTATTTTGGTTTTATTCCCTACAGTAACATGAGAATACGGTCCACACAGCACACGCACTGAAACACTGGTGTCAAGAGAGAAAATGATACAGTAACATGGCAGGAACTATAGTAAAGTATTAATTTTGTTTATACTTTGAACTTGGCTTGGCCAAGTTCATAACCTGAACTTCTTGCTGCCTTCAAGAAGAACTCCCAAACCACTTCAGCCTTTAAAGCTGCATTGCTCATTCTGTTCTAATCCAGCTGCACCTTAATTGGGTTATTAAAACAGCCCTGTGATTGCCTCAGGGCTGGATCAGGGCATTTACAAAAATAATGAAAGATGTCTCTGCAAAAGTTTTCTTAATACAAGCCAGTGTATATTTAAACCACCTTAATACACAATGACAGTACAAAAGCATCTCTGACTATGCACAAAAACTACCAGGACAAGGTGGTTTTATGCTTACTATGCAAGTTAACTTTAATATTTATCCAAAACTAACTGAAAGACATAAGTAGCGAGCAATATAATAGTGTTTGCTACATAAGCTAATACACTTGGAAGACAAAAAGGTCATTGATACGCAGATCTAAAACTATGATACCAGCTACACAAATATAGGAAGTGTTTTCTTAAATAGTGGCCTTCTGAACATTGCAGCCAGGGAGCACATGCTGGTTTAAGAATTAGATACTCTGCAGTCCAGGGTCACCATTTCTCATCCTGCCATCCGCTGCTGATCATATTTGTGAAATCCAGCAGCACCCTGTTAGAATCTCTAGGTTCAGAAATCAGACTGGAATCTCCTTTGTGCGCAGGCGTAAATGAATTTACCAGCCATTTCTGCTGGGGGTGTAGTAGCAGTAAAGGCACAGATTTAATCTCATTTCCTCACAGTGCACAGAAAAGGTAAAGGGAGTGAAGAAAGAGCAGGGGCAGTGGGGAGGTGTATGGGCAGGGTATTTAACACAGCAGCGGCAGTCACTTGGCCACATCCAAAGCAGATCTTTCAGACAAAAAAGAGCATAGAAGTGGCTCTCAAGGAGCAAACTGCACTGCCGTAAAAGGGGTAACAACACTGGAAAAGACTGCATCATTGAGATTATGTAAAATGACACCTTCCCTGGCACTTCTTGCCCACAGTAAGAAACACATTCTTGCCCGCTGTCAAAGTTAAGCTGCAGTATTTTTATACTCCTGAAGACATTCAAATATGGGTTGCATTTGTTTGTGTTGCTTTGTAATGGTGACCTTAAACCACCCCAAAAAATCCTTTTTTCTTTTTTTTACACTGTATTAATGGGATGGGTAGTGATGAAATCAGAGATGTGTTATCATTCACACAGTAAAATACATCCTAATTTAATCTCTCCCCCAGCACTAGGCTTCCTTCTATTGCCTAAGAGATTGGGCAATGGAAGAGAAAGATGGCACTCCAGGCACAAATAAGAATTATTTATAAACCAGAGAGAGAAACTTAAAACTTAATTTTTGTCTCAGAAGGGGAATAGTAAGAAAAGGGGGAAAATAATTTCTTCTATGAGTTTGTAATACCAAGGTCTTATCCCAGCTTGTGTCCCTAGTTCTGCTGGATATGTCGGTAACAGCAGATGCCAGATAGGACTTTCCTCCCATCAGTGTTTTTCCACTGGGTGTCTACTCAGGTCACTGTAAGAACATACTACATGGAATATGCTCTTAACATCTAAAAATTGTCACTTGTGCAAATTAGACTTTTGTCATTTATTTGAACAGTAACAGGCAATTATCTGTAGCTCTAAAGTCTGTACCAGTTCTCAGGTGCTTAAATGAGGCTTCCAAGAGAGTCTGGCTGAAGCGGGAAAGGGCCCAAAGGCCAGCATGCTCTCCTTTCTCAACATTGGTGATAGGCTACCCGCAGCTTATCCTAAACAAGGGATAGGAGCATGCTAAGCCTGCAGGGAAAGATCACCTTCATTATTTCCCAGTGTTAACTGGAGGTGGATACAGTAAAGCTTCTCTGTCAGCCTTTCCACAGAAAGGGATCCCAAAAAAGCTAAATCAGTTTGAGCTTTCTTTTTTTTTTCACACATTCTTCAGTCAATTCATGCTTTAGACCCAGACAACAAATACAGTCCTACACAAAACTCAAAGACCTACAGCAACTAATGCACTGACAGCACAGACCAGCAATGATCTCCAACAGCAACAGGTGTTGAAATCCTTACCATGGAGCGTAGAATTTAATGAAAGTGATCCCCCTAGCAATGGTTGCATCAAAGTCTTTTTCAGAGAGAGAGAGCACTGCAGCCTGTTCAAAAACAAAAAAGAAGAGTGAAAGTTTTTTGTATATATAGCATCAGCCACATAAGCTTTTAGCTACCTGAAAGGGAAACTCAAAGTGGTAAATCTCATCCATGATTGGAAAAACAAAACATCCTTTTTTCAGGGGATTTGCCTGTATCCATATTTTTGTCGTTGGATAAAATTCATCTTCATTTTAATACACTATCATGCAAATGTTTCGAGGAACAACCCTGAGAGTTGGCTTAAAGCCCATATTGGCCCTCTGAGAGTTTAATGAGGTATTCAAGGCATACTTGACAGCTCTTCTCCCTCTTCTATATCCCTGTGTTGCAGACATAAAAAAAACCTGTCACTAGAAACACATATTTGCCTGTCAAGAGGACAGCACCACACTGCACTTGAATGGATGCCCAGAAGAATTTTTACTCCTGATAACATCAGGAGCAATGGCATGGGAAAAATGGGAGGACAGCACATTGCTTACAGACAGTCTCCTATAAGAGCACAAAACCGTAAAAATCTTATTTTTTTTCTGTATGAGACCCTTAAGGGTAGGAGGAACAGGAAATAAATAAATAAACCTCATGCCTATAAAAGTTTCAAACTCCAATGAAAGCTAAAGAAAAACAAGAGTGCAACTGACAGTATCACAAATTGTACTTTAAACCCAGCAAGTGTTTTATGAAGAGAAGCCAAAAAGAAACTTGAAGCTACAAATTATCCAGTACCTTCAAATATTTCTGTAAATAACTGTTATTCCATGAGATGAAGTTATTCCATTAAGTCTAAGTTTTATTGCCTCTAAAGAATTATTAGAAATTATTCTCAGTAAGTATTAAATAGTCACAAATAATTAAATGAAGGAAAAATTAGCAGTAAATATGTATTCTTCTATTCTGAATTTCCTAAATGGATATGTAAAACAGATGTCCCAAACATAATTTACAATCTAAGATGTTCAAATCTGAACATCCCATAAATAACATCTTCCAATATCTGCACAGTAAAGTAAATTTTAAAGGTCTGTAGATTACTATCAGAACAGCAATATGAATTACATAACCACAAAATTAACTGATATTAGCTCAATTTTAGCTTCTTTAGTTTCTTAAGAAAAGGCATCTTATGCAATCATATAATCTGAGCATCTTCTGGTCACTCTAATTTAATCCATCTGGAATTTTTTTAATTCATTTTAGCAATGTCTGGCAGGAGTGAAGTCTCAAAGACACAAAAGTACAGATTCCATGAAAGGGCTGGCAAATACTTGGCCCATGTAATACAAGAGAATCCACATAGGGGCTCAACAAATTTGGAGTCAGAACTCATTGCTTTTGCTGCCTGTGGTTCCAGTTGTGGGTTGCTGATGGCAAACGCAGTCTGTTTACTGCCTACATGGGCTAGGCCCCCTCATTTCAAAATTCATCAAAACAAAACCAGAACCAAGGTATCTAAAGATGAGCAGACCAAGAAATGGTGGCATCCAAAGCCATGATGTAAAGCTGCACGGACAAGTTGAGTCCTACAGTGTGTCTACTATTATATGGCAAAAAAAAAAATCCCCCTCAATCCTTTCCTGTTTTTATGTGTGCTGGTGTGTGCAAGGCGTAAGTAGGAATTTGCATCACATGTGGTTTGTGTTATTTCTGTAAAAAGAGAAAGACAACTAATTACTTTCTGCATTGTACTGACACCAGCTTGTTAGGATCTTCCAATATGAGGTCAATTTAAAAAAAAAAAATTTGAGAGGCATGAAAGTTACAAATCTGTGTTGTCTATAATGTTTGGTAAGCAAGATTATGCAAGATGAGTAATGCTGCTGGAAAAGTAAACTGGGATAGCTAATATTCTCCTGTGATAAGCTGAATATAAATGGTATTTATATTAATTATATTGATGCTTTTTAATTATGCAGGTTAATTCTACATCACAAGGAAGTGTAAATCACCATCTCTTGTTTTCTAGGCAGAAGTATTTTTGCCACATTTCATGAAAAAGTATGCTTGAAAACCATCCCTAATTTCTCACCCTCACCAGTTTTACATTCATGGTAGCTCCCACAACCAGGATTAGATTTAGCCTCAAACCCATTTAGAACAGTCTTTATGATCTTTGCTTGTTTGTTGTTTCTGCAGATAAAAGTATAGGACCCTGGCTCTTTTTAGGGACTTAACAGCATGCACCATCCTCCTGGGGTCAAGTGAGTATCTCGCAATAAACAGTCATCTCCATAGCGATGAAATACACTGTCATACAGACCAAGGTAGCAGCAATTCCACAGACAAAAATGATGACATTTATGCTGCCCTGCCTGAACAACTATTGCAACCATAATAAATGAAACAGATTTTTTTTTCCTTCTCTGATTTTTTAAGTTAATAAGAGTATCGCTAGGATTTATGTACTAGTTCCACTCATTAATTACTAAAATAAAAAACCAGAAAAGTATTTGTTACAGTTTACACCTAGAAACTGTCAAGCTATCAGAGAAAGACAAATATGTGGAAGATTCATACAAGCTGCTGAAACAGTTTAAATGCTTCTAACATCACTGCACAGTCCTGGAGAACTCACCTCAACACGAGCGGGTTCTGTGGGTGGCTGTGGGGCTTCGGTGGGTTCAGCTGCTGCTGGTGACTCTTTCCCAGAGCTCTGTAGTTGGAAATCTACATATTCCTTTAAGGAATCGAAGTCCCTCTTCCCTTTGTACTGGTCACTCTACAATTATCAAATAGTTTGTATAAGTGTGTATAAACAGTTAATCTAGCAAATAAATAATTACCAGAAAAAGAAAGACTGCTAAGTGCAGGCATATTCATAATAAATATTATTATTGAGTCATGTTAAACGTCTCCATAGCATTCCATTCACTCCACATCTTCAGGATTTGCCAAAGATTCTCCTATCAAAAGGGAACAATCTAAACTTTCTTTGAAATTAATGGCATTTTAGAAATGGAGAACCAGATTTTAGATAATCTTCCATTTTGACCTCCATCTCTCACTCTAGTTACTATAAAGAGAGATCATCTCTTTGAGACATTACATACCCATTTTGGATAGAATTCTCGAGTTTCAGTCCCATGAGGTGTGGACTGCAAGACATATCTCCTCTAAAAGATGAGGAATACTCTTCAAGAAACAACAATCAATCTTCCATACACTGGAAGGGAGAACAGACATCTCTTCAACTATTTCCTGTATCTCTGGAACTCTTTATACATATTTTCCTTCTTTTGAGCTTGATAACATTATTTGTAACTACAGCCACTCACCCACACTGGGTATAAATCATAAATGAATTATCATAGAATTATAGAATAGTTTGGGTTGGAAGGGACCTTAAAGATCATTCAGTTCCAACCTCCCATCATACCAGGCTGCTCAAAGCCCCGTCCAATCTGGCCTTGAACACTTCCAAGGATGGGGCATCCACAGCTTCCCTGGGCAACCTGTTCCAGTGTCTCACCAATTTCATAGTGAAGAAGCTATTCCTTATGTCTAGTCTAAACCTTCCCCCCTCCAATTTAAAGCCATTGTCCCTCATCCTATCACTACAAGACTTTGTAAAAAGTCCCTACCCGGCCTTCCTGTAGCCCCTTCAGGTACTGGAAGGTTACTATCAGGTCTCCCTGGAGCCTTCTCCAGGCTGAATAACCTTAACTCTCTCAGCCTATCCTTGAATGGGAGGTGCTCCAGCCCTGTTGATCATCCTTGTAGCCTTCCTCTGGACAATTACAATACAAGAAGCCTAAATTTGCTTGAATGTATCCATTTCAGCAGGGCAGGGTTGATGCCCATTCATTCCTCCAGGGTTTTCTGCTGTTTCTAACCAAGAGGGATGGTGTGACAAAGGGGATGATGGTACTACAGACAACAATGCTGGATGGCTGATGCAGTTCTCTTCCCCTCTGCTTAACTCAACAGTATAATAGCAGCCAGAGAGATTTCCAGGAACTTCTGTGTCAGATTACTGGAAAGTTGTTGGGGTTATTTTTGGGGGTTTCTTTTAAATATATTTTATCAGCCCACAAAGGAACGCATGATTCCAGTGGTGGTATGCCACCAGGGAATACTGCACTGCAAATGGAGAAAAGCCAGTTGTCAACAGATGTTCAGACTAATGGCTGAGATTCAGCTTTACCAAATACAATAGTAGTCGTCTGGCCTTTTTGCTTTCACTGACTCTTGAATCAAGTAATTCCAAGCAACTCAAACGTCAATAATTGCAAAGGGTCAAAAAACCCCTGACCAGACTTGTTGAGAAAAAAACAGAACTAACTTTTCTAGATCAAGATAGTATGGTTCTGGCAAGATGCCTAGCCATCTCTAGCTATCTGAAAAATACAAATAAAACAGGTGGAAACCCATTCTTGAGAAATAGCAGAACACATCCCATTCTTCAGACTTGTGTCATACAGAGACAAAAGTTTAGTTTACTGAAAACACCTTTAACTTGGACACGCCACTATGTTTGATCTGAACACTCTCTCAGCTTCCAATTCTGCTTCTGACATGCGCCGGGCACCTCTGCTCAAGCAGTTGCAAGGCTGTGTATTTTCTGTGTGAATCAGGTTGGGATTAAAAAAAATCCAGGTGCTGCTTCATTTAAATTCCCTGGAGTGTCTTATCTCATAGGGGTCCTTGTCCCAAACCTCACATGCACTAGTATGCATTTATGGCCACTTACTCTTTAGAGTGCTAGAAAATTGCCTGTGTCTCACCACTGTCTTTTTAACTCCTCTTCAGTTAGAAGTATGGCTGCACACAAGCATTCCTATACTGAAATATGCTAATGATAAAGCAATTCTAGATCATAAAACCCATGCCAGTGCCTCACCAATCTCATTGTGAAGAAATTCCTCCTTATGTCTAGCCTAAATCTGCCCCTCTCCAGTTTACAGCTGTTTGCCCTAGTCCTACCACTCCATGCCTTTGTAAACAGACCCTTTCCCAGCTTTCTTGTAGCCCCTTTCAAGTGCTGGACAGTCACTATCAGGTCTCCCTGGAGTCTTCTCTTCTCTAGGCTGAACAACCCCAACTATCTTAACCTGTCCAGATATGGGAGGTGTTTATTCTCTGAATTGCTGCAAGGGAAAAATGTCAACAGGGCCCACAGGACTCTCACTCACAGTGTCATGTGAAGTGTTCAGATTTATAAAATAGAAAAATTTGTATTACTCAGCCCATAGGCACCAGTCTGAGTTAAGAGCCTTCTGATATGCACTGTGAAAACTACATAATTCTTGATTATTTCCATTTTATCTATGGTTTTGTGTTCCATAGGAGGTATTAAGATAAATTAAACTTAGAATTCATGGAACAGGTGATCTTGAGTGCTATCATGAAGCACTTGCAATAGAACTGGGTGATCAGGCCCAGTTAACACTGGTTTACAAAATGCAGGTCTTGCCAAACTAACCTGATCGCCTTCTATGACAAAGTAACTCGGCTGGTGGACGAGGGAAAGGCTGTGGATGTGGTCTTCCTGGACTTCAGCAAAGCCTTTGACAGTTTCTCACAGCATTCTGCTTTGGAAACTGTCAGCCTCTGGCCTGGACAGGCGCACA
>WAAB01018658.1:64987-127677 GCA_013389865.1 Piaya cayana | reverse complement strand
TCTATAACTACTTAAAAGGAGGTTGTAGAGGGGAGGATGCTGGCCTCTTCTCCCAAGTGACAGGGGACAGGACAAGAGGGAATGGCCTCAAGCTCCGCCAGGGGAGATTTAGGCTAGAGATTCGGAGGAAGTTTTTTATGGAAAGGGTCATTAGGCATTGGAACAGGCTGCCCAGGGAGGTGGTTGATTTGCCTTCCCTGGAGGTGTTTAAGGTACGGGTAGACGAGGTCCTTAGGGACATGCTTTAGTGTTTGATAGGAATGGCTGGACTCGATGATCCGATGGATCTCTTCCAACCTGGTGATTCTATGATTCTAAGTTTTCTCTCACAAGCAGACTTCTGTATATGCCCATTTGATCTTTCTTCCCCAGGATGCAATAAAGTTCCAAGTACTGTTTAGAAAAAAATCTTTTTCTGAGCTTGCAGACTCACCTTTTCACCATTCCTAAACCAAAGGAGCGTGGGGTAGCCACGAACTTGAGTTTCAGAGCAGACTTCATAATGTTGGGTACAGTCAACCTACATTTTGAAGAAAAGAATATAAACCACTCAGTACACAAAATAAACATACAATAAGCGTCATAGCCTCCCTTTTGTATAAAATCTCAGAAACATACAGGAACAAGCAATACATGGCTTGGCAAAACTCAGTCCCAAGTACTGTCCTGAAAAAGATGATGTCTGCCAGCCAAACAGTGGTTTGGTTGTATAATTGAGAGGCTTTGGGGGTTTTTTAGGAGGGATCAGGGAGGGAGGTATGGATAGAAGTAGTAACAAAGAACAATGAAGACTTAATTAAATATTCAAATTAAAAACTACTTGGTATTCTTAGTGAATATAATCACTGCATAGAAAATACGACACAAAATGCTAATGTAAGAGAGAGCATTACAGTGAAGATATATTGGCTCATTCATTTTTTAAAAGACTACTCTTTAAAGGCTTCAGAAGGCATGTCAACAGCTAGCAAGTTAACTTTACTCCAAGGGAAGTTCCGAGAGCACAGCAACATTCAATTCTTAACACATCATAAACCAATCTGTTAAGTTATCAGTTCTTTTTTCTGTTCCAAGAAAGATTATAAACTAAGAACTTCAGCACTGGACCCTTTGCTCGACAGAGCACTGGGATTTTGAATTTTACATTCAAAACACTGTGCTGCGAATTACTGAAGATCAACTCTAAAGATTAACCAGCATCCTGTCTGTAGGTATCAGTGCTGTTAAGACACTATTCCCTCACATTACATTAAGGTCATGGTCCAGCCTTCTTAGAAACAGTTGTGTTTCCTGTTTACTTACAGACTTACAATTAGCCAAGACAGCTTAAAATAGTTTCACAAGGTAAACAGTTACACAAAATTGATTAGGAATCAAGACAAATCTAAGTGGCAACTATCAATAATAGTAACTGCAAACAGAACAGACAACTGAATGTAACAAACTCTGGACATTTTTTGTTTATTTTTTTGCTAAGTATCAGAGAATGGTAATTTCCAGAATATACTTAAGCTATGTAAGGATTTTATAAGACAGCAAGCAATGTTCACAAAGTATATCAGCAGATGCAACATTTGGTATGGACAGCATCTTAGGAGCAATAGCCTCTGACATTTTATTCTCAGAGGGAATCTAATTTTATATCCACCACATCTCAAAATGTTATTTTTAAATACATATATATGCATGTGTGTATGCATGTGTCTTTCTCTAAAGTTCAACTATGCTGATCTGCTTTGTACATCTACAGCATACCTGAATTACCAAATTTTCAAAAGCATTAAAAATAATTTTTAAAAAAAAGTCAAACTCATCACCCCTAGCAACAGCTGAAAGTGCTATGAGGGCAGAGGTCGGGGAGATAGCTGGGTTTTTAATCCTTCTGCAGGACTGACAACACTGCTAACTGTTACACAGTCTTTCAGATCCGTCAAACCACTCTGACAGCTTAAGGACATGGAAGCTGGGCCCAATCAGTTTTCCACCACTGGAAAATACAGAGGGATTCACATCATGAGCCATTTGGACTTAGGTATGGGTCAGCAAATAAAGCCAGTAACTGCAATTGCCAGACCACCTCCATACCTCTGCAGAGAAGTCACTCCACGTACAAGTAACAAGCTCCCATGGTAAATACACCACAGAACATGGTTATCAACCCTAAGAGAAATAGTAAAGCAGGACAAGATATCAGTTTTTAAGGTGGAAGACCCCCTGAAACCTTTAATAAGTTCTATAGGGTAGAAAAAAACCCCAGCCAATAAATAATTCACCATAAGGAGTCCTGTAGGTCTAAAGTTTGCTAAGGAATTCAATGTTATTAAGAACAGATTAGAAGTCGCTTTCCCACTCAAAATAAATACTGAAGTCTATCAAGTTCTGACAAAGGGGAAACAATAAAAAAACCCCAAAATATCATTCACTGCAGTTAAGTATTAGACATATTCCCAGCTGTCTCTGAAACACAGGGAACTAGCTGTGTTTTTAACAAGTCCTTGCTTAAAATGAGGGAGTCCTGTTGACTGTAGATGTGTGAAAAAAAGACATAATCATCCCAAAATTAAAATAGAAACTACAAGTATAAAAAGCACTTAAGAGGTGACAAACATAACAACAGTTATTTGCAAATCACAGCACAAACCCCATGATACATGGCTGAAACATTCAATTTCACAAAACACATTTTCACACTAAAAGCACTTTGCCTACCTTGCCAATCTTGACAGTTTCTGAATGCTCAAAGGCTTGTGCCAGCTGTTCCCAGGTTGGGGCCAAAGCCTTGCAATGACCACACCAAGGGGCAAAGAATTTGATAAAGTGATTACCTTTTAAGTCAACAAAAAAAAAAAAAGAGAAAAAAATTTAACTCATTTGAGATCAATTTGGCTGCAATTAAAGACTAAGTATTAATCTCAAACTGCAAATTTATCATATTTCCTGAGTTAAAGATAAGAAACACTATGAGTCAAAGGCCAGGACAGAATACTTTGGCATTTAGGTTTTTAATACTGTATGCAGTCCCGCAGTCTTGCCAATTTCCCTGAAAATCCAAATAGCTTCACAACCTCAAGCCAAAAAAAGAAATATTAAACCTGGTATTTCTAATCTAATCACTTGCTGCAATATATAATCCTACCGTGCCAATCACTTGGCCTCTTGCAGAGCAGAAAGAACCACCAAGAAATATGTATTTATAACAGTATAAATCAGAGTATTAGACTTCAGCTTATACGTTTCTTAGGGAATGCCAATGCATTAGGTCTGTGAACTAGCTAAATAATTTTGTTCAGCTTTCCATTCTCTTTTTTCTGCCTTGCTCTTTGTATTTTCATGTCAATTATTCAGAAATCACTGCTTTTAGTAAATTTTTGTAGTGTTTTATAGAGGACAGTATCTATCTCCTAATGATGTTTAGTTTACAAGTATAATCTTAATTCCAGAATTATGTAATTTCCTTCAATTAAGATTACTACTAATTTGAGGCAAGGTTCTACTAATAAGGAATAAAAATTAATTTATTTAAAATAAGGAAAAAAATAAAACAAATTAATTTGAAGGAAATGCCAGCAGCTGGAGAAAAGCTCTTTGTAACAGAATTATTCATAATCCTTTGAAGACTGCTTTGGGCCTAATATTACTAGAATTCATTTCTAGTTTGAGGGCTTGTTCACAAAAGGAGGTCAGAGGAAAGACACTGCAAAATAACTAGGAAATGTTAACTGCAGTAGCAGTGTACTCTGACTTGCCTGGTCTGCACATGGAAGATTTTCAAACTGATTGACACGCTTTGCTTTGTCCAAGTAAAATTTCTCAAGAATTAATAAGAATATCTGGTCAAAATCAGCTATTCTATACCACATGCTCTGATATATCCTTCTCCTCAACAGAAAAAAAAATTTAAATCCTTTTTGCCCAAGAGCACCAAAAAGGTAAAGGCAGACTTTTTAAGAACAAAAGTCAAACTTCCAGCTGGAAATACTAAGCCTCCTGCTAAATTTAAGCATCTAACTTCTTGTAACTGAAGTCAAGAGAGGACAACAGTTTTTACGAATTGTCATAAACTGGCTCAACCATCAGATGTGACCATGAGAATATCTCCTCTATAAACACCAATTAATAAATAATAAAAATATTACAGTAACAGCATTGCAACATTTACACATACACTAAACTTAAATATCTCCTCAGACCGTAAAGCTGTTTAATGCTTAGGAACCACCTGATGGCTTAGAGAAGAATCCACAAAGAACGTTGATGTAATTCTGTACTAAGACACACAGGCTGCAAAATTTAAGTTAGCTGCACAAAATGCTCTTCTACACTTGAAAATATTTCAAATCAGTTCATGTCTACCTTAAGAAGCTCTAGTAGCTACCTCACTGGTGGCATCACACGGGAGCGGATAGTTAATATAATCCAGCCTTTGTTTCTGGGAAAACAGGTGGAGATGGTAGGATCATCTATTGTTATGGCAGCCCAAAGTTTGTAAGATTATACTCATTCTCTACAAAATCCACTATGTGGGGGGTGAGATTCCCCAATAGCAGGCATCACTCCTAAAGCTTCCAAACAAAATATTTTTTAAAATGGCTGAACAGGTGAAGTGTTTGCACATGCTAAATTCTGGAGGAAGGAAGCTCAGCAACATCAAATAAGGGGGCCAGACTGAAGTGGGATGTAGGCAGTAAGGAGGAAGTGAGTGGATTATATTTATCCAGAACAGCAGCCTGGGAGTAAGAACAAGCCCAGAACTAGGGAAAGAGGAAACAGGAACTGCAAAAACACAGAGTGGCAAGGCTGTGACAGAGCAAGGAACTAAGGGAAGGAGACAATTTAGTTACACAAGCCCCACTACCTTCTTCCATGTGATTAGGGGCCTTAAGTTTATTGCCTTCTGAGCATAGTGCCATTCTTAATCTTTTTCATGGTATGTAACATGTACTTAAACTACTGCATTTTTATACAGCCTGCATTTTCATCCTCTTTCACTAGATATTACTGGAAAATAAAAGTGGGAAGGAGATACTAACTAACATTTGTGTTGCAGATTTCCCTCTACAGATGTCTCTGTATGCCAAGTATCTCTTGCTTATGAAAAAAACCGCAACAATTACCCTCTGCTATGTGCATCTTGAAATTGTCTGCTGAGAGTTCATACATTCCTTGCTTAGGTTCAGGAGATTTTGGTGGTTCCACATTTGATTCTGCAACCTATTAATGAGAAAAAGTAACTTTTATTTGTCTTGTACAGTGAATACACAATATTTCATTCCTGTATACCACCATTCTGGGGCAAACCCTCTACTCTGAAATTTTAAATTCCTAAAGCAATGTCCTTATTTACCTTGATTTAGGTATATAATATTTCCAAACAAAAAACAACTACCTGAAAGCAAAACATGAAAAAGATTACCAAGAAAGGAGCTATCACAGTCATTGGAATAACAACAGTCTTTCATCGTGCTGTCATATAGTCACAGAGCACAGTAATTGCCATGGCATTTATCACATCACCATAGAGCATTACACTGAGATTATGTAACAGGTCCTCCATAGCATCACCCATCCACCACATCTGCCATCACACCAGTTTCAGTGGTCTTAGGGCTTTTTAAAAACAGCTAGTGAAAAAGCTATTTTCTGCTCCCCTAAGGCCAGAAGGCAGTACATAACAGTTCCCTGAAGACAGCAATGACGTGGAAAAAGCAAACACTTTATAGGTATAACTTGCAGCAAACCCACTGGCACTTGAGCAAAAGCAAGTGACTACCTTCTAGATACCAGCGTCAGAGATTTTTAAGAACCTCAAAGTACATTTCTTAAAATGGCTTAGCATTTAATATATAAGTATTAAAAATACCACGCTTGTGGTAAATACAATCATGTTCTAACTGCGATTCTGCAATCGCTAAAGGTTTATCTTGATTAGAAACAGCAATCACAAATTCACTTTTAGGCAAGGCTTGGTTACTATTTGCAAGTGCTACCCCTAAAATCAAAGGGCTTCCTAGAGATGGTATTAGCTTAACTTACCTGATTATTTAAAACCCTTTCTTTAGGCTACAACACTATCAGATAATAACTGAGCTAATGATAGCATCCATGTTTTAAGAAGTAATTAAGCTCAACACAAATGCAATTTATAATGTATTAGAGATAAATTGCTTCGCTCATCCTAGAAGTGTGGCCTAGAGGTGTCAATTGAATTGACTTGTATTTTAAAATGTCAAAATGCTAAACACTAAAAACTGCATTATATACTCTAGTTTTGAATACAGGAAACAAACAACAGGTCACAAGATGACAAGTTTTCATTACTTCTCTGAGTTACATGGACTTTTATTGTCAGGAACAGATTTCCTCCTGGAAGATGAAGCCCAACATATAGAAGTGATAGATAAACAAGTCTGCAGAAGGGAATATTTCCTTGTTTCCTTTTCACTTACAGGTGGTTCCTCATTTAGTTTCTCCAACATCCACTTTTCCAGTGCCTGGAAGTCCCTGGGGCCTTGGTATTTCAGAGGTTCTTGTCCTGGTTTAAGCAGCTTTAGGCTAAAGGATCAAAACGTAGAAGAGAGTGAGGCAAAAATTTCCACATGGGAAACATTCTCTGAAAGCTAACATGCTTTGCTAATCCACAGCAATGCAGCTCCAGCAGCAGTAACAGCTCTCTTGACTATTAACATCAACATCAGGCATCTCCCTCAACTTAAAGGGTCACAGCTGAAACTTAGGACACTTTTTCATTGCCCTTTAAGTTTTTAGAGGAGATTTTAAAAACAACAGAAAGAAATACAACGTTAAAAATCAACACAGCCTAATACTATTGCTTTGATCAATAAGCAAGAAAAAGTAAAATACTGCAGAGTTCAGTTCTAAGGTTAATCATTCATTTTGCCTAGGAATCCTATTCCCGTTTTTCAAAAAGCTTCAATTTTGCTTCATTCACCACTCTCCATCGTTGAAGGAAAAAACCTAATCCTTGTTTTCTCAGGAATTTCTTTTCCACGTTTTGTTCCCTGACTGTTCTTGGAAGGTAGGACTTTTCATGTGCTATTAAACTTCTTAAAAACAGGTTGAAACAAGTCACTAGGTCAAGGAGATAAGCAATGGCTTGAAGGGATTCAAGATTTCATTTATATAACACTTAAAAACTGCTATAAAAACTTTTCCCTAAACTACCTAAGGCTTGCACTATTGAACATTTAATTAAAAAATGGAAATGTATCTGTTAAAGGGGCAATACTGACTTCTGACCTAGTCTTACTTTTTAAAGCAAATCACAGTTGCAGTTATTTCTGCCACCTAGTCCTCAGTTCCCCTTGCTAAGCTTTCATTTTGTAAGGCTTTTTCTTGTTTATTTTTCTGTCTTCTTGTTCCAGTTGGAAAAAAAAATGAACATATGAAAGTGTTGAAAAAACACTTAATGCAAATGCATCCAAAAGAGATAGGAGCTCCCACTGTCTTTTCTGTTTAAGGTACTTTTGAACATTCCTTGTGATAACAGAGAGTCAAATCTTTTTTTCTGGGGGGGGGAGGGGGAAACACGGACCGACACGACTTTGCAATAAGAAGGAAAAAAAACCCAAAAATGAAACAGAATAACATCTAAAATAAACTTCAAAAGCATTGCCATGAGGTGTAACAAGAAAAAAAAAAAATACACCGCAAAGAGCCATCTGCACCTTTATTTTCATCAAATGAGGCATGTTGAGTACAGTTAAATTGAGAGAGTATTTGCAGCACCAAATAATCCTAAGACAACTGGAAACACCTCAGCCAATTTTAC
Source organism: Piaya cayana (assembly GCA_013389865.1). NCBI lineage: Eukaryota > Metazoa > Chordata > Aves > Cuculiformes > Coccyzidae > Piaya > Piaya cayana. The sequence continues at coordinate 119,888 of WAAB01018658.1, read as the reverse complement.
TCTCATGAGGATCGAAAGGGAATGCAGACTTTCCTTTGATGGGCGTTTGGAAAAGCATCGTAGGGATCAGCACATCCTGGACTTGCAACAATCCCTCTGTCCCTGAGGAAGCTGTGAAATTTCCCTTGCTGGAGACTTTTAGAAACAAGCTACTTAAATACTGACTCAGACAGGAAGAGAATTTACACGATGAATTCTCCTTCTTCTCTATATTTCTATGAGTAGCAGACGACTGCCTTATCATTTATACTTTTGAAGTAGACGAAAATTAACATCAATCATTCTTAGATATTTGATGACCTTAAAAACAAGGGAAGAGGGAGCAATTACATGTCCACTCATTTTTTTCCTTATCCAAAATCTCTGCCGCTCTGTTTTATAGGGAAAAGCACAATATAATCTATTCAAATATGCAAAGACAACTAATGCCTTCTTTGGGGGATATTAAAACAGAGTTGTAAAATCCATTGTTTCTTGGTATTTTTAGTGGAACTGTGCCACAAACTGCCCTTAAGGAAAATTCCTATTTCAACAAGGACTTTGCTATTTATAACTCTTAACTTCTATTTAGACGCACACATACGCGTCAAAGTGAGTGCAGCCAGGAGCGTATGTCAAGTTCAGGCTGTTGTTGGGGTCAGCAGTAACGCTAGATAAAGTGAGCAAGTGAAGTAAACTGAAAAACACAGGTTGTGGAAGGGCTAGAGATGATTACATTCTCCACTTATCCCTACTACAATGAGTAACTAGTAAAGCAGTAGAAATGACTCCATCCATTTTTGCAAGAAGCTTTAAAGAAGTCACAAGAAAAAAATCTCTTTGTTACTTTTCAGCAGCAAAAGAGAGTACATGTATCCAGCCCAAAAGCACTATCTAGGCTGATCTGTAATAGATGCTCTAGATCATGTTCTACTTACCAAAGCTTAGGTAGTAAGGCACACATCCTTTATAACTGGGTAAGTCTAACAACCTTAAACTCCAAATTTTCCTACGTTAATATAAGCAAAATTACCTATGAAAAGACTGTACAATATCACCACTGCTACGCCAAGTGATACTATTAATTTATCATTTTATAAGCACCAAGTGCACTGAAAAATTTAAGAGCAGATCATCTATACATTCAGTCTGAATGCTGCAGTGTACTGACAAACTTGTGACAAGTTATTTTTAGAAGTACCACTGCCAGAAACCAGCTCTGTGATGCATAACATGGCTGTATAGTGTACTGTTGCTTGAAAAAGAGGTACTCTCAGAGAAAAGGAAAGGACAATTCTGGACTTAATTTAAACACAGACATCTTCCAAGACACAAACCAGTTTCTTTAAAGAAAAAAAAAAAAGAGTAGTATGTATCACATGATACTTGGCAACAACGTAAAAAGGCTTAAAATGAACATATGAGGTCCAAAGGGCTAGAAAGAAACTTACCAAAAACATAACTTAGAAGTTAACTTCAACAAATTGGCTGAGGATCATGGAAAACTAAAAAAGAAAGAAATACGAGCAGACAGCCTTTTATACTTACGTAGGGTATCCTCGGATGCCAAATTCAGAGCACAGTGGAGTATCTGTAGTACAATCCACTTTAACAACATAGACCTGTGGGTTTTCCATGTTGTTGTATTTATCTCCCAAATCATTCCAAGTTGGCTGCAGACGCTGACAATGTCCACACCTGTGACAGAAGGAACAAGATATTTACTGAATAGCTGCTTTAGAGGGAAATGAATCTATGGAAAAGTCATACACAGAATGGCCAGCGATTTTGATAAATTTTAAAACAGTTAAGCCTACAATCTTCCATACTCAAGCACTGTTACACTAAGCTATTACACTGTTACAATCTCAATGTGTATACTACTAAGAATTGTAGGATACTGCTAACACCTTATAAAATAGTCAAGAGATGAGAACTTCTTGCTACTATCCTTTTATGTTATAAAGCCCCCTGAACTTAGTGACGCTGTTAATAAAAGTGCTCTCAAGAATTCCAGCTTTCTAGAAAAATCTCGTGAGGCCTGTCTAGCTTTCTTTCCATTCTAGCATTTCAAAATACAGTGTATTTTAGCAGCAGGTAAGGTGATACTGATTTCTAGCCTTTTTGTAAAGCCACTTGTGCTTGTGTGCATCAGAATCGTAACACAAGACACGAAACACAGCAGGACTGATTTCTGAACAGCATTCCTCAAAATCCTCCCACACCTTCCTTTGCCCCAGCAGCACACCATCAACTAACTACACCTGCATACAGACACAAAACTGGCCTCACAGAGTTGCTACAACACTAGCTCCCCAGAAGCTGAAAACGGCTATTATTCTTCTCATTGTTTTTCTAGTCTTTCAAGTCATTACAGCAATAACCTACTACTGTAACTATGATACAAAATTTTAAGGAATGATTTTCATTTCTCCTTAATGTCTGCTTATGCCAAACCTCCAAGACATCTAAAACTACATAAATTGGATTAACAAGGAAACCTGGCAGTATGCAAGCTGTTACTGCCCTTGGCATGACCTGAACAGTCTACTTTCAGAAACAATTAAAAGACCATTAGAACTTTGGAGAAAGTTTTTCCCATTTAAAGCGGTTTCACTTATATAACTGGTTTTGAGTCCACTTGTGGAAAAGCTGCATGGATTCACACCTTTCTGGGTATCCTGATACGATTGAGGCAAAAAAAAAAAACCCAAAAAACACAAACACAAATATTGATATTTAATATAAAAAACTAGGGGCAATGGCTATGAACTGTAGAGGGGTAGATTTAGACTAGACATAAAGGGGAATTTCTTCACGTTGAGAGTGGTGAGGCACTGGCACAGGTTGTCCAGGGAAGCTGTGGCTGCCCCATCCCTGGAGGTGTTTAAGGTCAGGCTGGATGGGGCCTTGGGCAGCTTGGTCTGGTGGGAGGTGTCCCTGTCTGTCTCAGAGGGATGGAACTGGATGATCTTTAAGGTCCCTTCCAACCAAAACTATTCTACAATTCCGTGATTCTATAAAGACTGTCTTAATAAGGTCCTGTTACAGCGAGGCACAGTGGGTCACACATACTCCTACTACATGTGGGAATATGACCTCTCACATGATCTTATTCTGAACTGCCAAGCTGAAGGGATATGATGTGTTACTACTACAATTAAGTATTCCTTAAATATTTAGCTTCAGACTGAAGTCCCTCCATAGTCAACTCTTTCATGGAGCTGGAATTAAGAGAAGGATTTTGGATTCCCTGCTGTCTTCCCTCAGCAGCTGCAGGGGTTTTAAACACTGAATGAATGGTGTTAGAGAACAGAGCACGGAAAACCAGGTAAGGCAATCTCAAGTAATTAACTCACTGTTTTTTAAGTACAGAACAGAGCTGCCTTGTCCATATATAACAATGTGATCTCTGCTATACACAGAGTCTCTTCTCCCCTTCCTTCTTCAGATTAGATGAGTTAAAATTGAAAATAAAGCAGGAAAAATGATCATATCCAAATCAGTAATCACAGAAGAGATTCACTAGGTTGGAAAGGACCCACTGGAATCTCGAGTCCAACCATTCCCATTAACTACTTAGTCCTGGCGTTCAAAAAAATTCAGTGTTACGCAGAAGGAAATACAAGACAAGACAGTCCCTAAATACTTCTTCTGAAATTCACAAGCGGTAGCTGCAAAATATATAATCCCAGAAAAGTATATATTAAAGAGAGCAAGCCCATGCAACATCATACACCTTCCTGAGCACCATGTCCCTACACAGACTTTCACTGTTGCCACTCCACATTACACCACTGGGGCTGGAGAAGCAGCCAGTTCCACCACTGGGGATGGTGGAATATCCTGGGTGTAAATAAGAAGCCTTGTTCTTCCATCTCTACAGGAGTTAGGAAGGTGCAAGCATTCATAATCTCCATTTACAAACATTAATGAAGACCAAAAAGAGATCAACAAGGCCACAAGAAAGATACACCCTTATGAACAAAAGCCCTTCTCATACACCATTAACATCAGGAGATAAGGGTGAAGGCACATTATTTTTAAGAGTTTGCAGATAGGTTGCCCATTTTAACTCAGAGCAACTGTGTGCCACAAGTGCCTATGCCTGGAGATCATTTTGCTGTGGCAAAATGTACTAGGTACACAGTACTAGGCTACTACTAGTACTAGTACTACTACTAGTACTACCTCACGCTGACAGGTCAGTGCTCCTACAGTATCAGTGCTTCTCATGAGCAAAACAGAATGGTGCATTGCCTGGGCCATGGCAAGAAGGGATGTAAAGGACCATATACGTAGAAACTGTGCTTACTGATACTGCCTCCGGCAGCCAGTGAAGAACTGAAATACTTCTGGAGGCCACCAGCTGAGCCTGAACTCTGCAGCTAGCAAAGGCAGCTCCACAGTAAGATGAAGCACAAATCATCACCCAATTAAAAATGTTGGAGACCCTGAGATAGAAAGGTACAAACAGCACAGGACCAGTCTTGCTCCAGACAGAAGAATCCAGCGAGGGCAAAATCCAGCCAACAGTGTTCAATTCAACAGCAACAAACTCTGGTGATCAGGTTTGCATCATCTCAGTGGACTTCCACAGACAACACACGTCAAAAAGGTTTATAACGGTCAAAATAACACAATGAAACTACTCACAATTCCTTTCAACTAAGGAACCATGGGAGCCTCACACCTCTGTAGATACACAACAGGCACAGCGAGCATTTTAAGAATATCCAGTGGCATGAAGACAGTAACCTGCTCGATTCTGTTCCTTGTCAAGTGTAACTACGACGGGGGACAGCCTGATGACTGAACACCTTATACATCTCATGGAAAATTACTTGGAATGGTCTCTTTATAGAGTTTGCTCTGTTTAACTCAACACTTACTAGCAGCATTGACAACACAAAATTAGCAAGATCCATAGCAATGTGAAAGACAATCCCAGATGAGTTGTTTGCTGGGCTTCTCTCTTCTAACTACAGGGAGCAGTGCCAAAACACATGCCTCTGTGAGAAGCATTAGGAGATGAGCACATTACCACCACCTAGGAATAGGGCAAGAGGGTCTAATATAGATGCCAGGGCTGTCAGTTTGCCATCTGACCCCACTGACAATAAAACTACTTCTGTGTATCAGCACCTCACTCAAGCACTTGGATGTTCTCGTTGTCCTGTTCCCCTTGAAGCCAAAACCTGGCCCAGTTGCTGCCCTGTCAGGAGACAGGAGTCCAGATCAAGGGCCCTGAAGCTGAGACCCAGAGATCTGGAGAAGTCTTTGCTTAGGGTGAAAAGAACGTCTGGAGAAACTGCAGTAAGTCTGGGAAAGAACACAGCTCCCTCATACTCAATTTGGACAGAGATCCTCAGCTTTCCCCAGACCACAGAGTGGTCCAAGTTTTAAAACACCAGTGCTCTCTTTGATGCATGCTGAGGATGTGCAGCATACGCTGGAGCCTGCAACAGCCCGTCTGGCATGGGTTCTCCTATGAAGACTGCACCAAGATTAAAGCTCATCTGGTGTTAGGGGTGCTTGTGGAATAGTCAGTTAGAGCCTGGATAGACATAGATATTATCACCTGGAAAGAGAACAGAGCAGAAGCACTCCTGCTCTGCACAGGCATTTCCTAGGCCTTGCAGCACTCCAGCACAGGGTCTTTCACCAGCAAGGCAGGCATCCTCCAGTTTTGTGATCTTCAGAGAACAAAGGCAGCCATCTGCTCTTTTCAAGGTCTCACTTAACATTTTCGTATGGCACAAACAAATGGATACTAATAAAAAAAGTAGTTCCTCAGTTTTGAAAGGAAATCCTTTTCTGCTGTTTTCAATGAGTACCATAACACATGCTTAAATGGCATCATGAACCAATAGATGACTTGGGATCAAAACACAAAACTTTCTGCGCGCTGTTCCCTTGAATTTATTCTCCCACAGCCAAGGCTGGGGGGAAACTTCTCTCACGGTCAAGGTTGGGGGAAACTTATCCCATGGCCAAGGTTGGGGGGCAACTTCTCCCATGGCCAAAGGGGGATCTTCCAAGGCCAAGGGGAGATCTCCCACGGCCAAGGTTGGGGGAAATCTTCTCCTATGGCCAAGGCGGGGGGGGATCTTCTCCCACGGCCAGGGGGTCTCACCCACGGCCACCAGCCGCCTCGGGCACGCGCCAGGCGCGCGGCTTCCGCCGCCCCTTTATCTTTCAGTATCAGGACAGCGAAGCGCACACAACCACGGCAGCGGAACTATCTGCGAGCCCGCGAGGGCACGGGACGAGCGAGATCCCCCAGAACACCCCTCCTACTCCCCCTCCCCAACTCGCAGCATCAGCCCCGTCGCCACGTGGATGGCGGCCGGGCCGGCTCCGTTCCTGGTCCCCGCCGGCGCTGAGGGCGGCGCTGCCCCCGGCGCCACGTCAGCAAGGAAGGAGGGAGGGAGGGAGGGTGGAGGAGTCGGGGGTGGGGGGAGAGGTTGCCGGTACCCACCAGGGCGCGAAGAACATGACGAAGTGCGGGGCGGCGGCGGCGCCGTGGCGCAGCATCTCGGCGCTGTACAGGTGCTGCCCGTGCGGGTCCGGCTCCGGCTCCGGCTCCGCACGGCCGCCCAGCGCGGGGCCCAGTGCCGCCAGGCACAGCAAGCGCCACCAGCAGCCCCCTGCCGCCATCGCCGGACGCTGACACCCACAGAGAGAGAGACAGAGAAGAGACGGAGATGGGGGAGAGAGCGGCCACGGCGCCGGGGGAGGTGCCTCCGCCCCGCCCCGCCCCCGGCGCGCCGCCGGCACGGGAAGGGTTAACGCGGGGGGGTGGGGGTGAGGCGCGCGCCTGCATCCAAGCTTATGGTCGTACGTGACATAGGAGAGTCTGCAACGCAGCTTTAAATAATATTGTCTGCGCCTTAACTGCTGCGCGTAAATAAGAGAATGGGAATATAAATAGTCATTTTGTAGCGGTGAATGCACCGGATTTGTATTTAGGTCTCAATTATATTAAATTACACGTCTTAAATACTATATGTAAATAAGAGAATGGAAATATAAATACCTTCGTGCACAGAAATATATTAATTTTGTACTTGTGTATTAAATTCTATCCATATATACTCTTATTCATATCGTTTGCACATTAATATATACGATATTACATTTATGTATAAAATATTGTACAACAGTTTTAAATATTACCTATGAAATACTAGGTATGAATGAATTATCTTAATAAAATAAAAATAAAATAATGACCTTAAATATTATGTATAAGTAAGAGAATGGGAATATAAATACTAATTTAGCATTGATGAATGTACCTGTTTAGTATTTATGTATTAAATGATATTAAATTACGTCTTAAATACTATATCTAAATAAGAGAATAGAACTATAAATAATCTCACATACATGAATGCATTAATTTTGTATACATGAATTAAATTTTATTCATATATAATCTTATTCACATAATTTGTATATTAATATATAAAATATTATACTCTGTCTAAAATATTACAGTCTATGACAGAGTTGTAAACATTATCTGTGTCTTAAATGTATGTAAACAAGAGAATAGAAATGTAAATAATTTTGTATATGAATGTATTAATTTTGTGTTTATGTATTAAATTCTATTCATATGTAATCTTACTCATATAACTTGTATACTAACATATAAAACATTAATATATAAAATATAGTCTATAATATAGTTTTAAATAATGTCTGTGTCTTAATATACAAATAGCATGTATAACATACATAATAGTATATAGACAGAATAGTAATGTAAATGATATTCTATATATGAATGCATTAGTTTTTATTTATTAAATTGTATTCATATATAATCTTATTTACATTATATATTAATATATAAAGTTTAGTGGATAAATTAGTTACAAGTAATATCTGTATCTTAAATACTATATATAAAGAAAAGAATGAGAATATAGATATTAATTTTGCATTTACATGTTAATTTTGTATTTATGTATTAAATTCTATTTTTGTATAATGTGTTTTATTCATATGGTTTATGTATAAATATATGAAATACTATGATTTATAGAATTGTTTAAAATGATACTATATATCTTAATTACTATATATGAAGAAGAGAATAGGAATATAAACATTAACTTTGTATTTATGAATGTATTAATTTATTATTTATGTATTACATTATATTACTATACAATTTATTTTATTTATATAATTTCTATATTTACTTATATTATTTATTTATTTTTATATGTATCCTGGGCAGTAGGTCAGTGGGTGGGCATGCAAATGACCAGAGAGCTGGAGCACCTCCCTGATGAGGGAAGGCTGAGAGAGATCAGGTTGTTCAGCCTGGAGAAAAGACTCCTCGGAGACCTTATTATGGCCTTTCAATACTTAAAGGGGGCCTTAAGGAAAGGTGAGGAGAGACTTTGTAGCAGGACCTGTAGCACTAGGATAAGGGATAATGGTTTAAAACTAAAAGATGAGAGGTTTAGACTAGATATTACGAAGAAATTTTTCATGCTGAGGGTGGTAAAACACTGGAACAGGTTGCCCAGAGAGGTGGTAGGTGCCCCATCCCTGGGAACTTTCAAGGTCAGGTTGGATGGGGCTGTGGGCGACATGATCTAGTTGAAGATGTCCCTGCTCACTGCAGGGGGGTTGGACTGGATGGACTTTAAAGGTGCCTTCCAACCCCAACCATTCTAGGATTCCTTTGTGGACCAGAAAAAATGCAGAAGACATTTAAAATAATGTTACTTGTATCATATATACAATAGATGAAAAAGTATATATATATAAATAATAATTAATTTCGTATTTATGAATTCAATTACATTTATATAAATCTATAGTAGTATCCAGTTTATATCCGTTCCCCCTTGTCATATCACCACAAGGCTTTATCAATAGTCCCTCTCCAGCTTTTCTGTAGGCCCCTTTAAGGTACTGGAAGGTCACTATAAGGTCTCCTCTGAGCCTTCTCCAGGGTGGACAACCCCACCTCTCTCATAGAATGGCTTGGGGTGGAAGGGACCTTAAAAATCATCCAGTTCCAATCCCCTGCCATAGGCAGACACCTTCCGCTGGGTCAGGCAGCTCAAAGCCCCATCCACCGTGGTCTCAAACACCTCTAGGGCTGGAGCAGCCATGACTTCTCTGGGCAACCTGTTCCAGTGTCTCACCCTCCCAGTAAAAAATTTCTAAATCTTCTCTTTCAGCCTAAAACCCCTTCTCCTGTCCCTGCACTCTCTATCACAACTCCGTCCCCAGCTTTTCCGTAGCCCCCTTCAAGCACTGGAAGGCTGCACTAAAGTGTCCCCCGAGCTTTGTCTTCTGTAGGCTAAAAAAGCTCAACTCTCAGCTTGTCCAGGTACGGGAGGTGCTCCAGCTTCCCTCCAGTGCTGTGCCCAGCTGGAAGAAGGACTTCACTGTGGGGCTCTTCTGCCCTGCCGTCCCCACCTGCTTCTGAGGGGCTAGCACTGCCAGGGGATGCTCAAGACACAGCTGTTTAACAATAATCAGCAAATAATAATAATAGTGCTAGCATATAATATTAAAAGATAATCAGTATGAGATAGCTGCAAGCTAATATAACAGAGGAGAAGAGGTTCTATTTCTATAATTGGTCTCTTTTTGGTTTAAATTTTAACTGCAGGTCCTTGTGTTTGGGACAGTGAAGTGGTTGACTTAGTTTAATGAGAAAGGGCATTTTGATGAAAATGACAGGTGACTAAATGAATCAGCATGCACACAGACACACAGATACAGGCACACGAGGCTGGCCTTTGTACCTTGCACATCCACCTCTGCAGACATCTCTGCTTATGTAGTATCAGGGCTTGTGCCCAGCAGGACAGGCTCAGCCTGGCATCATTCCTCTCTCTGACAAGCTGCTGCCTGCAGTCAAGTGCACGAATGTGTTCAGACAGGAAGGCTTTACTCCAAACAGTATCTTTCCTGCTTCCCTCTGACATCACCTCTTTCACAGGGCTAATGCCAGGAAAGAGCTCTCTGTGCTGCCTGTGTACACATCACCAACACCCATCTCACTGCCTGGGATGGTTTCCACCTGGAGCTAATGCTGGCACTCAGCTCACTTTAAAAATTTTAAATTAATTCTGAAAGCTACTATCTGCCTCAAAACTAGGCTTCCAAGAGTCCTTACTATGAAGGTGTGAAACAATTATAAAAGGCTCAAACTGCATTTATTGCCAAGCTAGAAAAAAGGACAAACTTAGATTGTCCAAAAAACTAGCAAATCACCAGAATCAGAAATTAAGTACAAATCAGTAACCCTAAGAACAAAGAGGAAGCATTTTCTTTAAGCAAGATTTATTTCTGTGCTCTTTAAATTAAGTGGCTAACTAATCATGAATTCAAAAGAAAAAAAAAAAAAGAAAAAAAAGATAAGTGCAGGTTATTTCCCCCTTCAGTGTATGAAAAAAATACCAACAGACCCCCTTAAACTAAACAGTAGTTTCGGAGAGGGTGAGAATGACTAATTCTCAGTCCTTGAAGAAACATGTCCTGATACAACCAGGTGCAATTTCTAACCACAGAAATTACCTCCTGTCATTAAGCAAGCTGGTTTCTTTTCCGTACAAGTGTATTTTTGGTCTGCTTTTTCCCCCCGTGCATTTAAAAATAGACTTTTAAATTAATGATCCTCTTACTTTAATTAAATATAGATTAATAATAAGCTATTTTGAAATAATTTTTAATAAATGTGCTAATTTAAGGTTTCCATCTAAGATAAAGACCACATTAAAATGACAGAGATATAGCATCACTTTCAGGAGAAACACAAATATAATGGTTCAATCTGCCCAAGATGAACAGGTACACATTACAGTTAAGCTCTTGTCAGTTATCATGAAATACTGCTAGGTCAGAACTGCCAATACAAATAAATCTTTCTCTGAGAATACCTCTTTCTTCTCCATAAAGTGCTAATAAGATTAATATTGCTTATGTGTTTCCTCCTAGCTGGTTTGGATCTTCATTAAAACTCAATTACTCTGTCTGCCACCTCACTCCAGATCCCTACTCCTTCTGCCTTTGGAGCTAATAAACTCTTTTTAGCTCCTCCTATTTCTATTAAATGCATTGGCAACATAGCAAAGGTGGGGAGAAGAACAAAGTTGTAGGTAGTCTGGTAGCCACTGCTGTCTCTCCAAGTTTGTTTGGAAGAACACCCACAAAGTTTTCAAACCCAAGCCATGCCCATGTCCCATCATACAAGGTGAAGATACATCAGATAAGGCATAATGTGTAGAACACTTCAGCCAGTCACCAACATCTTATCCTTTCGCTCTAGCTACCGTCTTCTACCTTGTAATCCTCTTACCCTTATCCCCCAGTGCAGCACACCAATATCACCAGACCTCCTGCTTCTGCAGCTGTCCAGCCTCTGCCAGCTGTGCTAAAGAAGTTTTCCTAAACTGATCTGAACTAACCACCTTATCAAAATAAAATTGCTAATACAGAGCAATTAAACTGCATTGTTTATCAGCAAGAGGGTCTCATCACTGGATGTCAACAGTCACTGATGATTATACCTCCCATTGAATCCTACAGCCCCTATACATGAATCCTACAGCCATAAGGTCCTCCAGGGTCTTGACCACAGTTCTGGAAGCATAATTAATCTCAAAATCTTTGCAGAGGAATAATCCTGATACCCTGAACCCAGCCTCCCACCTCCTAACTCCCCAGGCAATTAGGTCCTGCTGACTAAGAGGCTGATTCCTGGCTGCTGCTTTGGCTTGCAGAGGTGAAAGAGGACAAACAAGGTATTCATCCACATGTTGTGCCTGGCCAAAGGAAATCCTTGGTGGGCAGTATGTGGTCAGGGAGCCTGTGAATTGCATAGGCCTAATGGAAACATTTTGTAGGACCAAGTCAGCGTAGGACTGGAAAGGACCCTAGAGGTCATGGAGTTTAGTCCTTGTTCTGCCAGATAACAGCATCTACAATCCTAGTTGTAAACTGCTGTAGCTCTATTTTAAAGCAAGTGACAGGGTAGGTTTTGGTTTTTTTTTACTTACTCCACTCCGAAATTTAGTTCATTGCCCAGGATTATAAACTCTGATCATAGTCAGCCTTTATTTGTTTACAGCTCATTCATACCAGGGTTTTCCTGTGTCAGCATTGTCCTTTAGATTAAATACTCTTTTCCTCTCTGACAGTACTTCAAGGTAGCATTGGCATCGTCTCTCAGATTTTTTTCTGCTAGACTAAACACACCAGCAACTCCCGTTCATTCAGGAGTATTGTCCCACAAATCTTCACAATCCAGACTGGCAAATAAAAAAAAGTCCACCATGCTCTCATCCATTCACACACAGCTGAGCAGTAAATGTGTTCTAACGCCTGTGCATCCTAGTCATCTTATCCCTGATGTTAAATGATTCCATAAAATGGGATTAACATCTTATCTAAGAGTTCAACTACTTTGCAGATGTTTCTCTCTCCAGTCATGTCACTGATAACCACTTCCCTTCTGTAGGCCTGATGTGAAAAAATGATATTATGTATGCATTCAGTTTCTTTGTTTGTGTTTTTTAAAATATGATTCGATTACCAGCAACAAAAGCAATACATAGCAACTGACTGTCCTGCTTGATAGACAACTTGTTTGGAGAACAAGTCTTGTAAGGAGTGGCTGAGGGAACTAGAGTTGTTTAGCCTAGAGAAAAGGAGGCTGAAGGGAGACTTTGTCACTGTGTCTACAACTGCCTGAAAGGAGGTTGCAACAAGGTGGATGTTGATCTCTTCTCCCAGCTGACAAGGTGATGAGAGGAGATGACATCAAGCTGCACCAGGGGAGGTTCAGATTAGACATCAGGAAAAATGCACAGTGTGGTAGTATACAAAAGAAAGGAAAAAGCCAGGTTTACCACAGGCTACAAAACTCCACTGAGTTGATGTAGTGCTGCCATTCACCCTAGCCCTGATTTCAGTCCCCATGGTTTACAGCAAACACCAGTTTAAAGTGTCATTTGTATCTCAGGTGTATTGCTTAACTTGCCATGTAAATGTTTTCTCCTTTACATTCCTCTGTCGACTCTATCTGTAATCCACTCCCCAAACAAGACAGACTCATATCTATGACTCCTAAAGAGACTTCTAAACTCAGAATAGAGCAAATTGTATTTTGACAGCTGTCCTTTGAATCCCAAACTATAACCCCTCAGGGGACATAGCATTATGTAATTTTACTGACAGTACAATTGTCATTCAGCTAGAAAGAAGCATATTGTGATCTCAATGGAAAAGAAAAGTGATACTACCATCTGTAAGCTTATAGTCCTTTTTCTTTGGTAATTTGTACCTCTCATGAAGCGTTAGGAGTGGAAATTACTACAAGCTGTTGAATAAAATGACATCATTTTGCCACCCACAAAATGTTATGAGTTAGACAGCCTAGAAAATGGCACAGCAGTAAAGAAAGAGCAATCTCATGGCAAGTGAGCACTCTTCTTTATGGAGGAAATGCATGCTCATTGTGTCGGCTGACCACTGTCTCTGTGGGACTCTGACCACTGTGGCCACAAACCCTGGTTCCAATAGTTACTCTCTCCACTGGCTGCAGGAAAGGAATAAATAATTGCTGGAAATGCTACTCACTCTGTGGCCCTCCGATTCTTATGGTTCAGTCAAATGAAACAGAATTTTGCTTTCAGGCAATTTACTCTCAATAGTAAGTCACTATGCTGCAAAATTAATAAACATGGGAAAATCAGTTATGCAATTAGAAGCTGTTAGGAAGAATAGGATAATATAGATTGAAGATTTCATGGATCATAAAGAATTTCCTGTCTATTAATTCTGCAGCTGCTTTAATGTGTTCCTCTTAATGATGGAATACTAGAAGCTATTTTTTTCCGTGGTTGAATTCTCTTCCATTACACTACACACACCCTCTTAAGTAAGCTGCAGCTGCTTTTATCTGCTAGTGTGAACGCTGGTCCATCGTGTTATTTTATATACTACAGAGCCCCCATGATTTCTCCAAATGCCCTAAATAAAACCAACCTGAAGCTCAAGAAACAGTGCCTACAGGTATGAGCAGAATTTTAAAATGTCCTGAGATATCCAGAAGGTGAATGAAGATTAGGGAAAAAGAAACCAATATGCACTTGTGTAGACAGTTACTGACTCACAGTTTGGCCAACTCCACATGCTGTATAGCAAGAAAACTGTTTTAAATTATTTTTTAATCAGCACTTTCTCCCTGATCTGCCCTGTACCCTTCTAGTGGTTCATACTCCAATATCCACCAAAAGAAATGTCAGACTCTGATGTTGCTCTTTCAAAGCCAACTGCAATTTAGGGGACCAATAAGCAGGTTTTTTTCCCTTTGTTTTTCTCTCCTGAACTGTGACACCACCTCCCTTTAGAAAAGAAGACCCAAAATTATGGAAGGCTGTAATTCCAGCTGACAGGGCTGCCATTACGTAATGTTTGCTTTGTACTTTCAGTATGTCACATAAACTAATTTGGATGTTTCAAAGCACTAATGAACTTCTTTTCCCTGTAACAGCTGATGTCAAATACAGTATTTACAGTTTCACAGAAGCAAAGAAAAATGTACAAAGATTCAAGAATGAAGCAAATAGCCAACTTCTTAAAAGGGGAGTTAGCTGATTCGGATTTAAATACAAATGCATTCCTTATGTGCACTTCACTGCCTTCAAACTTGGCTCTTCTATCCCTACAATCTACAATTCTGCACTTCCAGTACAAGGGTTTTTTTTTTGTTCTAGCTTTCATCAAACCAACCGCTTCTTTCTTTATTTTTTTTTTATCTCTTCATCTTACTGCTTTATCTAACATCTTTATACCTCCACTTCTCAGTATTTCCCTTCTGCTATGGAAGCACATTCATTGAGAAATTGCTATATTACACTACCTCTTCTATGGATTATGAAGTTATTTCTCTAGTTATGATGTGATAAATTAAAGAAATAAAAAAATGTTAAATACTCATTGTATTTCTTTCAAAACTGGGCTAAAATTGAACGCCCTTATTGTTCTTGTACATGACAAACCCATCCAAGACACACAAAAGAACTACCCACTGTACAGGACTTTACTACACACCACTAGAGGAACAGCACAACACTAGTATGAAGAAAGTTTGGAGACAGTTAAGAAAAACACTTTGTAAAACAGATAAGGCAGGAGCTTCGGAGCAAGACAAGAAGAAAGGTGACCAGGCATGGACTGCAGTAGAGCACAAGAATATGTGAGAGAAAGAGAAGAAACATCAAAGGTGGAAAGACCTAAAGACACGTGCAGAGTTTCAGGGACCCAGCGTGTCTATCCACACAGACAAACGGAGAAGCAATTGAAAAGGACGTCCCTGAGTCCAGCAAACTTCATGTGTCTGCTGCAGGACCTAGGATATATTGCTGGAGAGACGGCACCTGGTTGGATCTCTTGTTCTTAATCTGTTGACCAACTGGAATCCAAGTGTTCAGTCACATACTTTGACAGCATGAGAGCAGCTGCAAATTACCCTGGCTAGAAGGCCTCACCTGAGTCTGCTGCATGAATCAGGAACCACAGGACACAGCACACTCTGCACTGCATAACGTTAGTTACTGAGGAACAACCAGCCTGCCATGAGGAGAGGCTGTCAATGCCCATGCCTTTTTGTTGATAGTTATCCTCTTGAGTAAGGCAAAGGCTGTCATAGTGGCAAATATTTTAGAGGATGCGAATTCCTGGGTAAGCTGGTAAACTGTTTTATCAAAGTCAAATATAAAGTCAAGCACTTTTAAACAAGGGATCAAGCCATAATCTAGAAAGTGAAGAATGATATTTGGGAGGCTAAAGCTTCCTAAATTGTTCAGGAGCATTTGGCTATATGGTGAGAAGGTCAAAGATGGAACATGGTGGGACATTTCTATAGAGACCAGGGAGGTGGAAGGGAGAGCACTTTTGGACGAAGAAGGCAGGATAAGAGAGAAAATGGGAAAAAAATAATGTCACAAACCCCAAGAAAAGACAAATCTTCAAACAAAATGAAGTCCAAAGCTAATGGAGAAACATGCCATCATTACCCTGAACACAGAGAGTTGTCTTGGAAGTGGGTATAACTATTTCTGAAGAGAGGCAAAAAATGAAAGGACTGCAGATAACAATGACAAAATATAACTAATTTGGCTAGACAGTGATTTAGTTAAATTAGGTTTTCTAGTTTATTCTGAGCGATCTTTTTAACTCCTGCTTTGTGGAGAAAGACATCAAGACATGCATGTTAAACACAGTGTTCAACAAATTTATTATCATTACCCCTTCATGAGATAGGAAGAAGAGCTGCATTAGGATCTTTGGAGTTTGTTTTGGAGCCTGTAGCCAGTGTAGCTTCATCAGCTTTTCTGTCATTCCCCTTATGTGTCTATATGGTTCCTAAGCAGAGGTTTCTGTTTTAGGAGTGGTAACTGTGTCCTTGCCATTTCAGTTTTCTCTAAGCTGCTTTAGTTATCAGAGAGTTTGAAATCATCATTCTGAAGAAGAAAAGTTGCTCTTTTTGCAGACAGAACTTAATCTCATCTCGTGAAACCTGAGTGTGTTCCTAGTGCATGTTGTGTGCTAGAAAAGTGTTAGGCACCTATATTACTGATCTAATGCTTGGGTAAACACAACCAAATCAGTGACTGTAGCTTTAGGCCTTCAGCCAGGGAGAAATTAATTTTCCATGCTGATGTTCTCAATGAAAAGCTCGGGTATCTCAAACAGTTTAACAAAATCTAACACACTAGTTTTTCTGTGAAGGCCCAGTCTATACGATAAAAACCAAAACTATTCCCAGTTGCCATCTTGCCAGGATGTATTGACTGTATGTGTCCCTACTACCAGAAAGTAGTAGGCATGTCTTTTTCCATCAAATACAAAATATTTTTTCTTCAAATATTTTTTTCTTGATAAGAGTTCAAACACCATTTGTTAAAGCTTTTCATGTAGAAAATTAAAAATCTCACAAGTAGGCAGGAATACATTTTGAACAACTTCTGTTTTATAGAAACTTTAAAGCAGCCAACCACACAAAGACAGCTACTCTTGAATTTCATAATTATCTTCTTTTCCTCTTGGATCTATGGTAACAAATTGTTCCTCAAGAGAGGTGAGAAATATTCTGAAAAAGGAAACACAAGCAGTTACTGGGGCACTAAGCTGGAGTTGCCACTGAGGTATATAGACTTCAGTGTGGAATCCTGCAGGAAAACAGCAGTAGCTTGCAAAGGGACTGGAGCAGCAGCAATCACTGGTGACTCAGAACGTTGTACCACCAACCACTGGTAAATTTAATCTACTTTCTTCCTCCACCTCATGCAGAAGAACATGTCATTTGATCATGAAATGGACATATCAAGAGCAGCCTAGGAACATTCAGCTAGCAGCATAACCAACCAAATCCCCTTTTCTGTCAAGCCTAGTGTTCATTGAAAACCCTTCACCAGGAACTACTGTCAGTTCCTCATGTTCTGTTGCGGGTCGTAAGATTCCTCTTAAAGACAGTCAGTCACCAGCAAACAAAATTAACCTCTCTGAAGGTTAATTCTCTGCAAAACTTCCAGGTAAATAAAATGTCTTCTATTCCACATATTCTGCTACTCATATTCCTGTGGGAGAAGAGGCTACTCATATACCTGTGGGAGAAGAGGAAGGAGAGAAACTTACTCTGTTTTTACGGTATTAAAAATTTATTTATCCTCACATATTGCTTAACTGAACTTGTATTATTTATACATATCAGTGGTTTCATGTACTCAAAACCAGCAACTGGTTCAGGGTCTGACTGACTTTTACACAGAAGAACTCTCAGCCTCTGCAAACAACAGAAGCTGAGTTGTAAGTATTTGTTTTTCATGTGTAAAATGCACTATGTGGAGTCTGTGATGGCAAAGCAGATCACGTTGCTAAATCAGTAATATAACAAAGGCATTTAACAGTCACTCCCACTGGCACAGGTCACATAAAGCAGTGTAAACCAGCAATGTGTCTCATCCTCTAGAAAAAGGAAAGCATCTTTTCTCTTGCACCAGCAAGATCCTCTGCAAAGCAGATATACTTTTTAATCCAAATTACAATGTTATATTCAAGAAATATGAAAATATTTGGAAAAAATGACTCAACTTTGAAACAGTACCTCAGTTTTACACTGCCCTCAACAAACATTAGGACGGTAACAGGCAAGGGCCAAGCAAGTTTTAGATGGCAGGAGAGAGGAGAAACACAGGGTTAAGATGCAGCACTTGTCCACTCAACATTTAGTCAATGTGATGCTTAGATCAGATGTAATGAAACCATTATGTATATATTTTACTCCAAATGCAGTGTAAATTTGTAATAACTCAAGCAAAGAACAGATCTGGGTTTCCTGCCTACAGAGTGCCCATGCTTTAATGTATAGCAGAGAAAATAGCTACGAAGAATGGTGATAAACATTCATCATTCAGGCTTATGTGTCAAGTAATATTTCTGCTTAAAGACCAATGCAATAGCCTTTCTTTGCTTGGAAAGATATACCTGCTTCTAGGACCTGCAGAGACTTTCATCAGAAGATGAATCTTAGCCTTTGAACTAACCACGTTAAAATGAAAGGACATAAAACAATCAGTGAAACCACATTTTTTTTCCCAAGTGTGAATAACATGGATGTGAATGACATGGATATGAATGAAGGCTGCCTGAAAAAACTGTTTTGGCTATAGTTATAGCTGGTTGGTGTAAGTACCAAAAGAACAGAAAGACATTTTGGCTGTGCCTCAGGAAAGGCACAAGCCAGCCATCCTGTATGTTTACAGGCTCTGGATCCTGTTTAATGCACAGCACATCCTTCTTGAGCAGGCAGCACCTGACAAGGCTCTTTGCTTTACCTGCTGAGATGTGCTCCTGGATACAGTTTCTTACACTTTTATCTCAAAGGGGAGGCAATATAAGGTTTGATCGATAACGCTGTGTACATACAGCTTATTTAGAAATGGAGTTATTTTTTAATGGAAGATCCTGCTTTTAAAGTGGATCTTTTATTGTCAGTACATGACTGACAGGCAGCTGACTTCAGCCTCTAGCTGCCTCAGTCGACAGGCACTGCCTGCACACACCTACATCAGTCATCATCAGCTGAAGTATCCAGACTGAAGCCTTTGGTGCTACCAGGTCTGGAGACAAAATATATTCAAAACGTTTCTGATGAGTCACTGCACAGTGACATGTCTGTGCTTCTGCTTCACTGAAAAAAAAATTATACTCAATCCACGTGAGTGGTGTGAGGAACTAATCAACTACTTTTGAATACCTGTGAATTATTTTGGAAAAATATATCATAAATAGTAAATATTAATCTGTGAGTACTCCAGCTGGCAAAGATAGGAACAACTTCTAGTGCATGAATAACACATGAATTATTCTTTCTTTAATTTCCTATTCCTTTCACTCAAACTACAGCGAGGCTACAGCTGTCACACAACTCTACTTGGACACTACTACTATGCAGGCAAAGATTAAAACATGGATTAAAAAAAAAATTAGAAATCATGCTGAAAAAAAAAGCTTCGTAGTATCTGCTATTAACATTAACAGCTGTTGTCACAATGACATCTGGCTTGGTACCTCTGTTTGCTGATAAAGTTCAGATACCAGAAGAAAGAAGTGTAGTTCCTTGATACACCTCTCTAAGTCAATACATACCATTGGCTTTATTACAGCTCCCAGCTATGACGTTCTGAACCGTCCTTCCAAATCAAGCTACCATCTCACACATGGCTTGCTTTTGCTGGGGCTCTCCTGATGCTGTGTATGTACCACATCTGAAACTCTGGGTAATTGTCCGTGTCCTCTCCATCAAGAAAGAAAAATGTTTTTTCATAAGCATATTTACTTATCAATATACTTTGGGAGGAAGATATTGTCCATGGACACCTCAGAGTAGTGGTATTTGTTGAGAAGTTAAGAAATCCTGTAGAACTCTAGGTCTCCAATCTGTTAGGGGGAGATTCCACTAAAACCTACAGAGATGGGTTAAAGTAGAAGAGGTCTTAACTCGTAGGTGGAGGAAGCGTTATTTGCCTTCGCCACTTTCAAATGCTATTTTGAAATAACATCAGGTACTCTTTCTCAACTGGTGCAGTGAACGTGTTCAGTGCTGTTTGCTCCTCAGCCTCAGAAATGCCCACCGGGTGCATTGCTGTGTGCTAGCAGATTAACCCACTGGGGAGGGGAGAAAAACCACAGGCAGCTGCATCTGCCCATGTAGAAAGGAAGTGAGAAAGGAGCTGTGTTACCCAGCTTCTAGCATCCTTTACTCTGTTAGAAAATATACTACCACCTGGCATAGCAACTAGATACACATTTTGGGTGTGGTCTTAACTAATTTATGTCTAGGAAGGGCTTGGAGAAAGAAGAGCTGACTTCTTAGAGTCTTCTTTGAGCCAATGTTATTGCAGTATGTGAAGAAGCAGATGGAAAAGCAGCTGAGGTCTAAGTAGAAGATTCACTGATGAAGATCCACCCCAAACTGAAAAACCAGTGTGTTGCCAATGCCAGTAGCGGTAGGAAGAGTCATTCATGCTTTGTGTGGAAACTGTCTTGCTGGGTGTGTGAATATAGCCCAGTAATCTGTGAGAAGATAAAAAGTGCTATCAGCTGCCAAACATAACCTGAAGGTATAAATGGAGAAATGATAAATTATAATCCAATTTATCTGGTAATTGTTACTGCTGTAGAAACAACCCACAGCCTTGACACTGCATTTCCAAATCTCCTCTAGACTGGAACATAACTTTTCTCATGGGCTCCTTGCTGCTGTTACTCAGGACTGACTGACCTTTCTTGGCGTTTCCAGGCCAGAAAGCTATCCAAAGTGCTTTAAAGCTCCAAGCATGCTCCTACACAAGCAGAATCACACTACACCTGTACTGATTGCATGTTTTGATCACTTTTTAAAAAGATATTTATGACAATTCTCCCTTCTGATCTCACTGAAGGTGTTTAACTTCCTCATCCCCTGCATTTCTCTTGGGAATACAATATAGTTCACGTTCCTTATCCATATTTTGTTACTGACAAGACAACACTTTAAGGAATTAGATAATACCAACTCAGGAAGGAGAGCCACATTCCAGCCTCCTTAATCCTTGTTAAAACCCCCTGAATCTGAATGAAAAGCAGAACTGAATCTTAGGCAAGGTTAAAATGACACTGAACAAGGAGGCTTAAGGAGATATTAGACTGGAAGGAAAGAGGCACCGTGAGCACTCAACAAACAAATCAATCCAATAGCACATTGTTAACATAAAAACAGTGGTTTTATATCAAATGCCAAACAAGTTGCACCACCACTAGTTCTTCTTTCTAAGTGGATGCTTAGAAACACATGAGGTTAAGAGCATGAGTTGAAAATCCCAGTACTTTAGGAGGAATAACTACTAATGGGTTTTTATAGCCATACTGGTGACATGTTGTCTCTGGGCTAATACTAGGGACAAACAGACACTCAGCCACCACTTACAACACTGACATAAAGAGAAAGTCATGCTGCTGTAAGCAACTCCTGGCCCCACTGCTCCTTCTCACCTCTGCTCCTCTTTATCCTCTTGTATTGACACAGCTGTGTGTACTATCACCTGGCAGAGCAGATTGGGGCAGTAATCCTGCTGGCAAACACCCAGCACAAGGGAAGGGCACCACAGCAAAAACCAGCTGAGGGTGGTCTGTCTGGAGTTTTGGCAGACCACGGAGCATCTTTAGCCTTGGCCCTGCAGCCACTCACTGCCTGCCAGTGGCTTACAAGTGATGCTCAGTGAATGGCTCAATAGCACAGGTCTCCCTTGTCATTTGGGTATCTCAAATGTCCTTGTACATCATTACAGTGTCTCTAGTCAGAAACAGGGATGTTACAGCAAAGAGATTAATTTCTTGCACAGAGCACCAAATGCATCGATTTTCCCCCAAGAGTGATTGCATTTTGTAAGAAAAATATTTATTTTTAAGATTATCCATTTCTTACTTTGCCTTGTGATCTAATGTAGCATTTTCCTTTCCTTCCCTGGCACCACACTGTCTATTATTTATTTATAGAGCAAGTGAAAATAGGCTGAACTCTTAAAAAGAAAAAGAAGATATGGGAAAGGTGTGGTCTCTTCCTCTGGTGCTAACAGCCTAACTTTAGATGTGATGGGATAAAATGGGAGTGAGAAAGCAGGAGACTGAAATGGGCTCATGGACAAAGATTACAGCATAAGGATGTTTTAGATGTTCAAATTTTATAATAATATTGTTGATTCACAGGGAATCATTACTCTGCCACCCTGAACACAGATATACCTCATAAATCAATAATTTTGTCATCTCTTGGTCTAGCGGTTCTGAAAAAAAATTGTTGTAAGCCATATTTGTGTTGATTTTTACCCCTCTCCTTTCTATTGAGAAACAAAAATAACACCTATGCTTCAGTAAAGCCTAACTTTAGAATTCAAAATACTAAGAAATTTAAAGTTTAAAAAGCAACAGTAATTTTGTGTCCTTGTGTTGAAAAAAAATAGAATCCTAAATTGGATATGATGCTACATGGAAGCCAGCTCTGAGATCCGAAGTGAGAAGTAGGATGATCAAACAAATAAAAGTGCAGATTAAACACCTGTTTTTGAGGGAAAGTATAAGTCTCTGGGACACTTGCAAAGAGCTGAAGAGTAACACATAGTAAAATAAAAGTTCAACTGACAGATTTGACTGAAGTTATGTAAAAGACAGGTCCTTGGAAAAAGAAAAGGAAGGATCTCAATATGATCTAAGTGTATAGGTAGAGAGCAGAGAAACTAACATACATAATCTCTACCAAAGCAGACTGGAAAGATGGTTTATGACATTGGGTCAGATCAATAAGAAAAAAAGAGCAAGGCATATAAAGAAACACAGTACAAATTAACATACTCAAACTTGTCCTTTATCTGAAGGGGGTTTAACAGTATGAAGGCCAGCTGTAGTAGACAATCCACAACATGCCATGTCATGCTGCTTTCCACTCTAAAACCCCAATGACCCATATTCTTTTGTTAAATTAAATATATTGAGTCATATTTCATTAACTATAGTGAGGTTTTTGTCACACAGAATTCTTTGTGGATGTTTTACTTAGGTTCAAAATACTATTTAGTAAGATGTCTGCTTTGCCCAGCAAACCATGCGACTAAGAGTTGTACGGCTGTCTGAGTGTTACAATGTTTATGAAGTCTGAATTTATTTGACCAGCTAGCAGGTGCACCTTCTCCCAAAGACAATCATAATGCAGTCACAAGGTCAAACTTTGATATAATTTTTTATAAGAGAAGATGTTGCAGCTGTTCTTTTTTTTCTCTCAAGCAAAAGAGACATCAAGATCAAATGCAGCGGAGTTGATATGAAGAGGTGTTCAACATTTTGTCAAACAAGACTCAAGAGAAGCAGGTTGAAATATCAAATATGAACTGTCCTGAGCAGATTTCATGCCACAAATAATGCAAGATCTGATGACTGACTCATGTTTTAAAATACAGCGCTTCATCTGAGAAGAGCAGCTTAACCAATTCAAGGACATGTTCACATTCATGAAAAAGTACTTCAGGACCAAACTCTCTTCAGGGTTTTGTCAGCATGGATTTGGCACTATAAAGTGATCCAGCTGCATTATTCTACTGTCTTAGGCTACTGAAAACAACTGGCTGGTTATCAAAGAACTCTATGTTAACTGATGGGTTTCTGCTTCCTTCTCTGGCAGGTAAAGCCTACAATGTGAGTTTGGCTCTTAGTTGCATCCCACTGTTTGCCTGTGGCAGGCAAGCAGCAACCCCTGTGCTTCCAGAGTTTCAGCCTCTCCCTGTGCTGGTGATAAGTTACTCCTCGAGTCCTTTCTGCCAATTGTTCTTGGCAAACAGAACCGGAGAAGACTATTGTTGTTGCTGGCTGTTATCTCTGCCTCTGACTCCACTTGGCAGGGGTGCAAATCCATCTCTCTGGTGTAGAGACAAGCTGCTGGACTCTGGATGAGTCAACTCATTAGTAAACAAAGAGTTACAAAGGAAACAGGTATCAGTCTTAACAAAATAAATGCATAAAAAGTTTATTGGATGCTGGGGTGTTTGTCCTCCCCGGCATGACACTGCTTTATCTCGGGCCCCAGCCTTCCTATCAGAAAAAGGGGAAGTTAGTAGTTTATCAAATTTTAATCAGCTTAAATGTTGATGTATTACTTACATAGCATGGAAAGTATTTTCTGTGTTGCTACTGGTGAAGGTAGGTTATTTTAAAATGTTAATTTTTATCTGTTTTTCCATTTCCATGCCTTCTCTGCTTTGTGGAGTGTGCCATGCTAACTGGAAAACCTCTCACCCACTGCTTATCTTGCCCACACTGTGAAGGAGCCCAAGCCAGTTGCTCTGCAGGAAGCTCAAGACTGAAGTATTAAATTCACATTAAATTTTCTTCTGTGTAGAAGCAGAAGCAGAAGTATGCATTCATATTCAGTAACACAGAACGTGGCTGAGGGGGGCCTGGGGGAAGGCTTGCAGCTTTTTGTTGGGGGCGTTGGTGGGGTTTGCTTTGGTGTTTTCTTTAAAAAAAAAGACAATTTTTGTATTTTCTCCTTACAATAACAGCTTCGTCAGTAGCTTACGAGGTCCAAACCAAAAAACCTCAGGAACCAAGAGTAAAGGGGAGAAACAAAGAGATGGTTATGGAGTATGTTCTAACCAGCCACAGCTCGATTGCTTTACTCAGTATGAGTGGATGTGTGTTCAAATACAGATGCTTTCTTAGCCGCAGTTGGTAATGTCAGTGTGCATCAGCCCACAAAGCTTTGTCTGTGAGGCAGGTTTTAGCTAATAACAACATCACTGGGCTTAAGCACCCACCCTATTCATCAGACCTGGCTCCTTCTTCCCAAAGATCAAGTTGGTGCTCAAAGGAACCCATTTTTTGTTGGTAGAAGATGTGAAAGTAAATATGATAGAGGTGCTCAACAGCCTTTCAGAAAATGATCTGTGGAATTGCTCTGAATGTTGGCAGCGTCATATGCAGCTGTGTGTCAACTCAGAAAGGAACTATTTTGAAGGTGATGAGAGGTGGTTTTCTTAATTTGTCAAATAAAAAGAGTTAGAGGCACAGTCTCTGGGGCTTTTTTGTGTCAGACCTTGAGCTGTAGACCAGAGATTCAATTTGGGTTGGGCCTTTGTGTTTGGCCAGCAATACCATTATCATAGAATCATAGAATCACTAGGTTGGAAAAGACCCACTGGATCATCGAGTCCAACCATTCCCATCAATCACTAAACCATGCCCCTCAGCACCTCATCCATCCATCTTTTAAACACCTCCAGGGAAGGTGACTCAACTACCTCCCTGAGCAGCCTGTTCCAGTGCCCAACGACCCTTTGTGTAAAAAAATATTATAGAGGTGAAAAGAAAGCCTGGCTCTGCTGAAGTCACTTAGTGCTTCTCCTATCCATAAGGACAGTGCTATTACTTTTCTTGCAGCAGCATTGGGAAAACCTCACATATTCCTCATCTGTGAGATCTCCTCAGACTTATTCCTTTCTCTCATGATCTCTCTTGCTCTTGAAGAGACACATCAACAGTCCTCACACAAGCACATAACAGCTCCAATGACGTAAAAATAAAGCAAGATAGATACATTACACTTTAGAAGAAAAGCCAGAAGCAAAACCAGCCATAGGCAAACACTGACTGCTGGACTATCGAGTTCCATATAAAGCAAAGCTAGCTTGCTAGCTAGAAAGCTTGTTTAACAGTGAACTCTTACTACATAAGAGCAACAAAATACAACAAGTTTGGCACAGACAGCAGCTGCCTTGTCTTACACTACCTTTGCAACCTAAATATGTTTCAAGGTCCCAGAAAGTCTGTCTAGTGGCATGGATTTATTTGCTTTACAGGGAAAATGTGTTTTTGTAATAGAAGTTTGATCTTTCTCCCTCTCTCCCAAGTCACCATACTATGCTGTTACTTTCTGTACCAACTTGCAGTGCTATGCAAGATCCAAAGCCACCTCACCATCTACAAGGTACTTCTAAAAAATAGCACTGCCTTAGTTCTTTTTCCTGCCAAATATTCACTGACAAGTTTAACTCTGGAAATAAATGAATGATCACCCATATGATGCTCCTCATTAAGCTTCCTGTGAAATACACGTGAATCTGTATCTACTCAGAAAGTCATCAAGCTGGAATAGGAAGGGAGATTCTTCAAGAAAAAAAAAATAAAATAGCATACTTCTGGTATTTTACTTTTTTTTTGTGCTTAATGCACTCCCAGAGCTCTTTAACTAAATATGCAGTAGATAGCAATACTTACACACACATTCTGTGAAATTTATTGTGTGAAAAAGTAAAATCTATGGAAAACACATAGCTGAAGCTAAGTGTATGATGAGATGCCATTAACTAAGTTAGAAAAGTGTCTTTCAAAGGATAGTACTCAAAGGTTAAGAATGGTCACATTGAAATTTGCCTAAAAACCCAATGGCAAGTTTTCCAATGTTGTCCTTCAATGAAGTGTAGGCAATTTTGCCTGAAAGTTTACCTGGGACACAGTCAGCGGCAGCTTGCAGTGTGGACTACAAATTAATGGCATGTTATATAAAAACAATTTATTTAATCAGCTGTAAAAGTAAAATAGATTTAATTATTTTTTTCTCTCTACTCTTGAATAATAAAGGAATGTGAATAGAGATATGCTTTACTTTCTCTTCACTGTCTACTGTAGCAAGGACTTTTTCTTTATTCTCTAATTTAGACCTCTTAAGATTTCTCCCTGCATATGCTTTTCTCCAAACTTTTTTTCAAACTTTTTTTTTCAAACTTTTTTTTTCACTGTCCTTGCCCCATCTCAGTCACACCCCTTCTGCATTTAGTAATCTATGTGAGTGCACACTACACCTCATGGCATTACATTATTTTATTTTTAGTATTGTTCTTTTCTCTCAATACTATCTAATTCCCATGTATCTATTTGTTTTTCAGCCAACACTGCATGATGAAGAGATGTTTCCACTCAGTTCTTCACTGCAAAATGTCTTTGTTTTTCCCAGCTGGTTTCAGTAAATTTAAAATGTAATATTTATAGTATATATAGTCAATGTTGTTCTCTAAATCATATCACACTGCAATTGCAGTTCCATCATTATGTCAGGTTACCTGCTCTTTGTTAGGTCCTTCTACATTTCTTTTCATCATGTCTAAATGTGACCAAGTCATTTTTTTGGTCATGTGTTGATTTTACCACACCACTGCTTGTGTCTTCCCTCAAGTTAAACATTAGAGAGTGCCAGCACCACTACAAACCTTGGGGGAACACTATTTAATCTTACTTAAGCTCTGTGAAAACAAGTTGCATCCATCTTTTCCACTGAAGTCTTAGACCTTCTACTGTAAAGTGAACCAAACTGACCTTTTCATGGCAAAGAAAGAAAAAAAAAGAAATTAAATTAGAACTCAGCTGTGTAAGCCCTGGTTTAGGCTTGTTGAGGAAAAGTGCAGTCAGGGACGAGGTGGGTAAAAGAGGAATGTTAATGCTCAGAGGGCATCGGTGTTCACTGGGAAGCCATGAACAGAACAGAAATGAGAGGAGGGAAATCACAGAAGTGAATGTGCCCCTTGGGAAACAACAACTCTTTAAGGCAAGTCCCACATGATGCAAGGAGGACATACACATAATTCTCAGTTGTATTTCTGACACACTGATGATGAACATGGGGACTGATCATTGCTGGAAACGTTCTTGACCTAGAGGATCTTGTCTTCTGTGAGTGCAGAGGCAGCTGTCGTACAGGTTGCTGAGGGTTTATGAAATGCGAAAACCAAGTCATAAAAAAGAAAAAAAATAAGCACTAGAGCTCTCCAATCCTCCCAGGTATAATTATGGAAAATAACAACAAAAACAAGGTGGCTTCTGGCACTTTTGGTGTTTCGAAGTGTTTACTGTTTCGAGTCTCGACTGCGGTAACGTGTAGGACGCATAAACAGTGAAGTTGGCCAACCAGATGGGTAACAAAACCTGCTAATTGGAGAAAGTCTGCCCTAGCATCCGGCCACTGGTTGACAACACAACAGCCCCCAGATAGTCAAGTTTTATTTCAAATTTTTAAATTATTACTATTTTAAATGTTGGCTCAGCCACCACTGATGTAAAAATTAAATGCATTTGCATTTGGTAAGTAAAAGAAAATTCCTTTCTGAGTATGTATTACCCTTCACCACTTCTCTGTTTATAACAACTAATAGCAAGAAATACAGGAAGACAATTTAACTGCAAATGCCTTATCTATCTAGGTAGGACCTCTATCCCTACAGCTTTGGTTTTTTCCTTTTATTTATTTACACAGAAGTTATACAGATCCTAGAGGCAAGACATTGTACTTATTATAAGACACAGCTACTCTGGCAAGATATTCAGGAAAAAAAAATGACCAATATATCCCCCCTCTCCCCCACCTCCATTACCCTTAGATGCACAGTACAGTTGCCAGTTGGAAAGAACCATGATTTGACATAATTTCTTTCCCTTCCCTTTCAAATCTTATATTCTATAAATTCTGTGCCTTTATGACTCTGTTATTTCCACTGTAAGAAAAGGTGACAATTGTGTTTTTTACAGACATTAAAAAAACACTAACAATCCCCCTCTTCTTTAATAATTACCATATTTTGTTTTCTTTTAAATGTATTGCCTAAGGTTTCTGCATTATATATGCTAAAATATACTTTGTTTTCAAGCCAGCTGACACTTGAGTCTTCTAATCTTTAGCTGTTTGTCACTTAGTTCAATTTCTTCTGATCAAAGGGCTTAACAATATATCATCATACATATAAAAAAATACCAGGACATAATAATGACTCTTACTTTACTAGATTCTCTGGGTCTGCTCTTTTTCTCTTTCTTCTTCATGATTCTGTAATGAAGTGAGGGTCTGATTCTCAGTCCAGGTTTTAGGTAATAATCCTTTGTGCACGCCTAATTGCATGGGGCCACAAACACCCGGAGTACTTGTAGGTGAACTACATACTTTAAATTGTGAAGGATGGTAACTGAAATTATGTTCCACATTGTAAACTATCTGACCTTTCAGTTAAACATCTGTTGCCAGCTTAATGACCATTGAAGGTATTTTAGAAATATTTTACTACCTTTTAACCTTTTAAGATTACACTGCCAACTCAGCAATCGGCCAAAATGAGGTCAAAAGGGCAGTACTGGTGAAAAGGAGAGCATCAGGTCCTACCTTGGGCTTGAGTCCTATTGTTAGTCACAACTATGATGCCATTTGAAAAGGAGGGTATGTGTGTGAAGCCTGTTGGGCTTCTCCAAAACAACCAGAGAAACTATTAGCATATCACCTCTGTGAGCAAGAGTACAGAAAGTAAAACGAAAATAAGACACTCACCTTCCTGCAGTCCTGTTTATGCATCCAGATCTGGCAGATAGGAAAAGAAATGGCAAGCAAAATTTAAGCTTCATTATCTTTTTGATTTATGAACTGAACTTCCACAAAACCAGTAACCTATTGTGACATTTTGGTAATTTTACTCTCCATGCCTTAAGGATAGTATCAACACAGTCTGACGTTCACAAAGCATGTTATAAACCATGAATGAGATGCCTAACAATTTTAAATACTTAGAGAAAGTTAGTGTCGAGGTATGATGAACTAACTAATACTTGATACAGCAAAGAGCATCACATTTTTCATTATTTCATAAGCCAGAAGTAAGTAGATAATTAAAAAACCTGAAATAATGGATTAAATTTGAAGAAAATCCAAATAGTATCGGCATGAAGGTTGTTGGTATGAGATTAATGCTTACATCTGTCACATTTCTATACCATAGTTCAGTGCTGCTGTTAAAAAAGAGGCACTGACTGCCTTCATTCTTAAAAATGCATGCCCAATTCCACAACTGCTATCTGAATTCTAGCTGTAGTGAAGTTGATGGGAATTTTGCTAAAGATGTCTAGAGGAGCAGGATTTCATCGTCTTCCATTTTCTCTGGCACAAACAGAATGCACTGTGGGTGCATGCACACCTGTCTGCTGAGTCTAGGGCTTGTGGGCCAAGTGATCCCTTGTAAATGCTGAATCCCCTTCAAGAAGCTAAGCACCGAGCTAGATTCTGTTGCCTCTCTTGGTTGGTGGCAAGTACTTTCACAGGTACCCCCTGAGGATGGTGGGACTACTCAGTCAAGTTCTCTCAAAGAAGTAATAAAAGAAAAGCGGCTCAGAAAAGTTGTAGAGAGGAGGGAGCTGGCCTCTTCTCCCAAGTGACAGGGGACAGGACAAGAGGAAATGGCCTCAAGCTCTGCCAGGGGAGGTTTAGGCTGAAAATTAGGAAAAATTTTTTCACAGAAAGGGACATAGGGCACTGGAACAGACTGCCCAGGGAGGTGGTTGAGTCACCTTCCCTGGAGGTGTTCAAGGGACGGGTGGACAAGGTGCTGAGGGGCATGGTTTAGTGCTTGATAGGAATGGTTGGACCGGTGGGTCTCTTCCAACCTGGTGATTCTATGATTTTATGAAAAGCTATATGAGATGCATATCTTCTAATTAAATCAGAACTGTCACTTTTCTAAATTAATGAAATATAATTTATATATTTCCCATTTATGACTAGTCTCTCCAAACTTTATCTGGAAACTAGAATGATAGGAGGAATTGATTAGGAGGATTGATAAGGAACTTCTAGTTTCATAGTATTTGATGTGCACTGATTTGCTATTTTCTTGCTGTGATTTTGTGAATGCATTGATAGTGCAAGGTTCCCTGCACTGCCTTGCTAAAATGCTTCGTAAATAATCACCAAAAGTGAGCTCTTCAGAGATCAAGAGCAGCATTTTACTTTTTGATATGTCTATATGGTATCTATTGTAGGATGCAAATTTACCATCCCATCTAAAATTATTCAAATATGAATTAATGAAATTAGCTGAAAATTACATTTGACATAGATTTAAATTTAAATTTGATACAGTAGAAGTATCTGAACCCTTTTCAGTACTTTTCTCTTCTTTATACTAAACAAGAAAATGCATAAAATAAATAAAGAGAGAAGATGTATCTTGTCCTTTCAGAGTGACAGAAACAGTAACAGGATAATGCTGGTAAAAATTGTTTCCCTTGAAATTTATAGAAAGAAGTAAGGATGCTTTTTCACCACACTTTTTTTCCCCATTCATTTTCCTGTTACAGAGCAGTTCTCAGACCATGTTCCTAGCTTTATTTCAGAGGCAAACTGGGAAAAACTCCACCTTTTTATACTTCCCTATCATCAAACAAATTTGGTTCAAGGTGCTTTGCTGTCAGACTCCTGCTCCTTCTATGGGTAATTCATGCGATTCCTGCTGAAAGCTCATTAAGAAAGAAGCCGTGCCTGTCACCAGAAAAAGGAGGATGTAAAACCACTTCATTGTTCCTGCTCTGAAGAAAAACAATTTGCCACAGCCAGACCACCCCTCCCAGCAGAGCCAAGTTCTGGGTAATTTATTACCTCTGGATGTCTGATTCCAAGTGAAGGAAACTGAAATGTCATACCTTCATTCATAACACCGTCTCATGGAATTATTTTTTCCGGATTCCTGGGAAGTTGAAATATTTGAGAAGAATATCAGGAACTGTTGTTTTAGCCTGTTTGGTGAGTAGATAATTGCCTTCCAACGCTATTCTTTCGGGAAATGATGTGAGTGCTGCATTGTTCCTAGACAGGGGACAGCAATGTTTTTTAACAAGACACATACATATATATTTTTAAAAGAAACAAAACACAACAAAAACATGCAGTCTAAGCCACTGTGCTGAACCAGACTTTTTGAATCTGGTGCAGATAAGAGGTTGGCGCAGACAATGTGTCCACATTTCACATAACTAAGAACATTCTTTAGAAGGGATGTAAGCAATGCTTTCTGTTGAAGAAGAAAAAAAAAAGAAATCTAAAACAAAACCCTTTATGATGTGGGAGTAAAAAGCTCATTATGTTAAGTGATATCAAACATGACCAGAAAAGACCCTAGGGAGAAATTACACTTTTTTAATTGGATTCTGTGGGACAAAGTAGCCTGGGAACTTGAAAGCAGGGGGAAGGTGCACGTGGAAATCACATCATAAATGATGAATAATTTCTTACCGTGTGAAAATTATTTGGAAATAGTTTTCAGCTAAAGTTTCTCTTTATGGCAGCCATTTCAGAAGGAGCATACTGAGGCAATGACCTACAGTAGCACTGATACAATAGCTGCTGGATAACCTCCTTGCAGAGGCATGCGGTCCTAAGACTAGTTCTGTGTTGACAGGCAAAATATAATCAGGGCTGAAACTCATAACAACACAGGCTCGGTTTGACTCTTATTCTGAATAAACTTGTACTGAAGATAATAGTAAAAATGCAACTCAGTTTTGAATTTCGGTTTTTCATAGAAGTAAAATTAGGCCTGGAAAAGAAGTAAAGAAGGAACTTTTCCTCTTCAGGAGAGGCTGTAAAGGACAAAGGGACAGCATAAAGAAACTGCTGTTACTCTTCATGCTCCAGTTTGACCATGATACCCTTCTCTAGGACATGTATACTCTAAAAACAAATAACTGAAGGAAGATTTTGCACTTTGTGATCCTGTGCCAATAGCGATTGCCACTTCAGTGACAAATAACAGCCACCATCCTACACCAACGTGATGTAATGGGCTGCACCATTCTTTTCCTCCCCACTTCAACATCTGTCAGTGGATGTTTTTGAAGGACATTGCACTTGCACCTGCATGTCAAGACTGGAAGAAAATTTCAAACCACAATACATCCCACATTTATATACATATAAATACATAGACACACACAGATATGTGAGAACCTCATGAGGTTCAAGAAGACTAAGTGCAAGGTCCTGTGACTGGGTTGGGGCAATCCCCATTTTCAGTACACGATGGGGGGATGTGATTGAGAGAAGCCCTGCAGAGAAGGACTTGGGGGTGCTGGCTGATGAGAAGCTCAACATAAGCCGGCAGTGTGTGCTCACAGCCCGGAATGCCTNAGGACTAGAGGGAATGGGTATAAACTGGAGAAGGGCAGATTTAGACTAGACATTAGGTAGAATTTCTTCACCATGAGAGTGGTAAGGCACTGGCACAGGTTGCCCAGAGAAGCTGTGGCTGTCCCATCCCTGGAGGTGTACAAGGCCAGTTGGATGGGACCTTGGGCAGCTTGATTTGGTGGGATGTTCCTGCTCACAGCAGGGTATTTGGAACTAGATGATCCTAAAGGTCCCTTCCAACCCAAACTATTCTATGATGCTATGAAATACATATACACAGGGTTTTTTACAACCAGAGAGAGCAGCCCGTGTTTGGGCCCACTTCTCCTGGATACATGAATACACAACATGAGAGAAAGATTCTGTCCTACAGTAGCCATCTGTGCAGCGTTTGTATTCTGCACTCAAGGTGCCCCAGACAATGGAATTCAACATGTTTTCCTAATACAATAAATACTTCTAAACTTGCTCAGAACACAAATATCTGAGTGCTTGTTGATTCCAAAAGACTGTTCCACTGCTGTGAAGTATTGTGGGCTGCTTATTTTGAAAATATTTTTGAACCATTTATACTCTGATAGTTTAAAAGATAAATCCTTTTTAGGATTCCAAATGCTAATTAGTTGTTTGAAACCGAACTGCTAACTAGGTGCACTATTGTAACTACAATTTTTAACATTGTTTAGTAAGTATTTTCTAAATTATGAGTTATTTTCTTTCAAATTAGCACATTGGATGGATGCACAGTATTTCCTATTTATGTTAATTCAGCTTACAAGCTTTCTAGGTGACATAGTAAGTATTGGAACAGATTTAGAGAACCATATGGAGAGGGGATTTTCTGGAACCAGAATTTATTTAACACGGGAGAACATCTGCAAAGGACAAACTTGGGTCCACTCATAAAGGACTTCTTATGTCCTCAAGCAATCTGGAACTAAATTTCCCGAAGCTGAAGATACTGAAAAGGGCTGTGCATATTCTAGAACATGTTACAGCAAGTAGCATTTTTACGTACCCTAGTTTGGGAGAGCACTGGTGAAGTACCACCGTGAAAACTTTGCAAAGGAAGCTTGCAACTTTATTTTATAATTAACTCAAGAGACAACTAAAAATGCTTATCTAGGTCCTGCACTGTTTGCTGCGTTAAGAGCAATGGTGATTTTTTTGACATTACAAGATATGTCCAGGACATGAAACATTGGATAAATTTCTAGATTATGTCTATGTCAAAGTGTCAGTAATAAATTTCAAGCAAAAGCCACAAATAGTGCTTAGGTTCCCACCAACTTCCATTACATCAACTTAAACGCAATGTCTGTTAAAAATCCAGTGATACTCAGTTGCAGGTCTCCTTGTGTCCACCCAGTGAGTCATCAGTGGAGCAGACTGAGGAAATGTAAGGTTCCATTTTAAACTACAGTTTTAAAATACGGTATTATCCATCCTTCAGTGCAATTCTCTTAAAAATTCACATTGAAAGGGTCAGCTTTTTCTTCACTGTCTATAAAACGGTGTTACATAAAAATCTGAACCATCCAGGTTCTGATTTGGCCCAGATAAAGCATTTAAGGAAGCAATCTGAAACCTAGGGTAGATATCTCTACTCAAGTTCTAGTTGGGAAGCACAAATCTGAGCTGTGGATTTTCAAAGCAGTAGTTTTAAGTCCTAAGCAGGACTTCGGCAAGCCTTTCTTCTTTCTAATGCTCACCGTTATCTTGAATAAATTTGTTTCTATTCTGCTCATTACTATACATAAAACTACCACCTAAAAAAACCTGCTATGGTATTGCACATAATACTGCACACTCTTCAGAATGGGAAGGGAAACATATACACATACACAGTATGTTTCTAAGGGTTGAAATATATCTGCTATAAAAACACCCCTTGTTAATCACATCAAAATAGATTCAAGCCTTTTTGTTTGTTTGTTTAACTTTTCCCTTCTCTTTTAAATGTCTATGTTATTTGGAATTTCTGAATAATCTTAGGACTGAACTATTTATGAAAGTTATGTTACTCATCAAAATCCTACTACAGCAGCTGCACTCACATCTTCCTGCAGATTCTGCTGTATCTTGACATACAGATCATAAGCTAGACCAACAGCATTGAGCTTCCTGTATCTTTATCACTTTGAGAAGTTAATTTATTTTTAAACTAATTCATTGGTCTATTTAAAAGTATAATAATATTGTTAAAATCTTTTTGCAGAAGTGTCCATGCTTTTATTAAGGCACAATCTCTATCAATAAGCATAAACTTTTGCCTTAAATCTTCATAAAAAGCGATCCACTAAACTAGACAGCAGTGTAAGAAAGCAGCTTTTGAAGGTTTTCACCTTTGACACAGAGTTAAACTTCAAGTTATAAATATTAATTAGAATCCATAAATATCGTAGACAACATTGTTCACATAAGCACACCTTAGATAAGTAATTTTGAGTGACCCACTCCAAGATCTTTTGAGGCAAAATGGTGCTGATAAGTAGTGTCATTTTTTACATAAAAGCATGTGATTTCATCCAGAAAACGTCTTGTAGAAAATACTGTATCACAACTGAGCACAAGTACCTAAATTCTGTACCTCACTTGAGAACAGAAAGGCTTCCCAACTTTCCTCATTAGGCTTGCACTGACACCTACTGGTGTGTATTTGTAAAGTTCAAAACCCATAGTCTTGAGACATGGAAAGCTTTTCAACTCGGGAGTTAACTATTCATGTATATGGTTCAATCAGTTGGTTGATTATGCCATGTATATGCTATTTCACTACTGAAAAAAACCTGTCCAGTTTTGGGGAAATACTTAAGAAGCCATAAATTGAAATATCAGAGAAGATGTGATATTCCACCTGTAATGACAGAATTTTTCTATAAAAAGCATTACCTAGTTAGCACAGAAAGAAGCAGAGAAAAAGCAAATATATCAGCTTTCTCACTCCTTCCTCAGATTAAAAATATGTGATGGGCCTTAAATATAAAACATTCCAAAGAGAACAGCACATAGGCTTACTTTTAAAACAAACCACTTAGAAACAAAACCCCAAACTAAGTATTTCTTCAGTTCTTCAGTATGTTATTACTCCTAAATACAGCAACAGCAGATTTCATATAGTAGTTCAAAGGGAGATACCAGTTTCTTGCTATGTATTCATTAGAGCAGAAATACCAAGAAAATATTCCAGTGATTACATGACATCCAAATCCACTTCATTTCAAAGAACAGAAACCTGCAGTCCAGTACAATAAACAGTGCTAATTACTCATATAACTTTTGCTGAATTGTCCAGTACAAAGATGGATTGCAAAACTCGCTTGCCATGCTATAAGTTAACTTAAGCGTCAAGCACCCTTTTCTAGCTCCTACTGGAATCCAATGCATACTTCTATCAAGTTTAACACAGATTTAATAAATTCTCATGATTTTTAAAACTATGAAATTCAGTCATGTAAATACACCAAGCATAAAGATAAAACACTTCCTTCATGCACCAACAACACAAAACCAACTTCTAAACTATGTTTTTCTGTTTCTCCCAAATGGTAGGGACTATTGAATAACAAAAAATTGACGTAAGAAGAAATCACTACTGTGGTGCACTATTGTGTCCACATAGATCATAGTCCCAACTTACTAAAAAAATGAAGACAGGAATCTCTTTTATATATCAGATATGTTCTGCTTTGAGACAACATTAGACACATTATGGGTTCTTTTTCTAAGCATCTGGACAGGAAAAAAAATGTTTTTCCTGTAAATGGCAGCAAGTTGCTTCAAAGACAATCAAGCATTTGCAAGCACTGCAAAATCTACAGCAGTGAAAGCTACTCAATAAAATAATTAATCAACAGATAGTTTTCAGGTAGTATCCACCATGAATAAGAGTGGGCCAAGAGGCAGATACAGATTACAAAGAAAAGTGTTTTCAAATGATCTTCAGCATAAAAATAACCGTATCATTCTCATTTTCAGTGTTACTATTTAGTACCTTTTAAAATAATCAGAAACACACATCCCAGATGATTTTGGAAATATTGCTTTATTTGCCAGTGAATATCCAACTCATAACACTTGCATCTTTGCTTGACAGCCTCCAAATTGATTAAATACCTAAATCTACAGCTCCAGTGCACAGCTAATAGATATTGAAATCCTAACAAAAAAATTATCAGTGCAAAATCAAAAATTCAGTATGCAGTTAAATGCATTTTTAAATAAAGTTATTTGGGCTTTGAGCACATATACATGAAATTATTTGGTGACTTAGAAGCTATTTCCAGTCTGTGCTCAAAACAATCAAATGTATTCCACACCCAATTCTAAAGACAGGCAAGAACTAATTTTTCCTTTTTAGATGAAAGTGTCAGCTTACCACATTCATCACGGGTACATAAGCTGAAAAACATTAGAGGTCACCTTCCATTCAAACAGAGGTTGTTCTAAAAGAGGCTTTCCTATTTTTCATGTGCAGGATACTTTTGAGACATCTACATTTTTTCCATCCACAACAGAGAATTAACAACATTCCAGCATGCCCCAGTGTCGGCAAGTCCTCTTTTCAGTCCAGATACACGACGATGATGATTGATGAAGCTTTTGGGCCTACAGTAGCAGGCAGAGCAGCTTGGCAGGAATTCAGAGTTATTGAAAGAAATCTCACGCTTATTCCATCTCCTCTACTAACCTTAATCACACTATCAACATGCTGCCAGGAATGGAGCCTTGACACCAAGCCATAAACTTACACAAGCAACCATTGTTGGCATATTACTGCAGGTAAAGGGTAAATTCTGTTTATTTTTACCTGTTTCCATTCTATATTGGACCCCAGTTAAATTATGGAAAGATATTTCCTGGAGTACCGGTTAGCTTGCAGCAAATTTCATTAAAGTACTGTGTCTCATTTTGCGTGGTTAATGAACTGATTAAGTGAACTTCTTCGGTTACATTGCTGTTAACTGCAAGTTGTTTTTTTTTAAAAAAGCAATACAGGAGCTTCACACATTCTCTAAGAGTTACAGTTAGTAAGAAATCATATCAGTACTACAAGCATTTTATCACTAATCTGCTTGTTTGTTATGCTGATAAAGAAACAAAATCTTTCCCCAGTTGCTTTGTAAAATTCCAGTGAGCTTATCCCAAGTAAACCAACAGCATGTCAAATATTTAAGGTAAATACTGTACTAGCTACAAAGCTAATACAAAGACCGATAAGCTTCTCATGATTGCTTTTGAGCTTGTTTTGACTTTGCTTAGAACAGTAAAGCTTAATAAGAGAGATCTGAGACATTTACAGAGAGAAAATTATTTGTTTTCCAAGCTCACATCACCATTTTGTTAGGAAAACCCATTTAAATTTCAACTCTACTTCGTAATACTGAACATACAACTGAAAAGTTGGAATTACAACTGGATTTAAAACTCTGTTGACATCTTTCATTGCTGAAGCTTCGAAGTATTCTGTAAAACAACCTGTTTTTCCTGAAATCTATGAAAGGAGTTACAGTACTCCCAGTGAATTCCCTGCTCTCCATGGCTGGAACCTATTACACCTACTTTTAGGGAAAGGGCTGTGCCTGCACATTGGGAGTTAATGTTACATTAGTCTGTTTTCCCAAATGATACAACTCTCTGCAGATGGGAGAGGACTCCAGTTTGCAACTCCCTGAGCTGATGTAGTCACACAATGTAATTTCCAGTTCCACCTTCCAACAAATGAATAAATGCTAACATTCCACCTGCCCTGAACAAAACAAGCATAGATAGGCACTTAAGTAGAAAGCATGCAAACTTTTTCTCCCAAACAAAACCAGTAGAGGAAATTGTCCTTCTTTCTTACTTGTTTTGGCTTTCCAAAAGAATCTCAGTTTCAGTCAGAAACAATGGAGTACTGGCACAAACCCAACATTGGTAAAAAAAGAAAGGTCCTAAAAAGAAACATATTTGGCCAGTTCCTTCTCCATCTCAGAATACTGTTCTTTGAGGCGCTCCATAGCTTTTCTGTGCTCTTCGTCCACCTCTGCTTGTTTGCTGTGTTGTTCTTTCATGAATTCCTCCCAGTGGGCTATGCGCTTCTCTTCACGTGCCATCAGCTTGTCCATCTGAAGCTGAGAAAGGGAAATTAAAGTTTTAACAATCATTTCTAGATTAAAATTGAGGGTTTCATGATCTACTGGGCTTTTACTTTAGCAGAGGAAAGTGCAACTAGCAAGAAAACAAATGAAAAAGTGAGACTAAAAAGAAAACATATACTTCTATAAAGTATAGTCAATCCAAAACAAATAGTATAATATCTACAGCACTATCAATGTTTATGATACTATTAATGTGACAGCATTAGGACAAGTAGCTTTTCTATGCTACAGTCTGGTAAAAATTGAATAAATAAATTAAAAGGCACTTTAAAGTTACTAGCCCACCTGCTTTGCTTCTGTTAGTTTCTAAAGATCATACCTGTTGCATTTTTTGCTCCTCTGATTATTGACAATGTTAGAAGTACTGTAAGCAGGTGATGTATACCTGTATTATCTCACAAAGATTTTCTTTTAAAATAAACTTCTGGTTTTGGGAACGTGGCATTCAGTGCTTTCAGCCCCTTAGCTATTGGGGGGGGATCAATAAATAGACAATATAGACAATGCTTTTTTTTCCTTGCCCTTTTTTATTTTTCTTTTCTTGCATTCACACAGAAAGAAGATGCCAACCAATGAGACAGACTCAGGGAGTCCACTGTTCTGAAAGTAACCAGAATAATTTAAATAAAATGCATCGAATTTTCAATTACGTGTTCTAAAAGAACTGAGAATCTGCATGTAGTACAATAAGAACAGATAGGTCTGTATTGCATATGATACAGGTTAAAAATGTACTGGAAGCATTATCACAGCTGATACATGAGGCAACTACTAGGCCCAATGTATTTCATATTTACCAGAATCACTAGATTGGAAAAGACCCACTGGATCATCGAGTCCAACCATTGCTATCAATCACTAAACCATGCCCCTCTCCACAATGTCTAGTTTGAGGTGCTGAGTTATGCATGTACATTTTTAAAGTATATGTGCACTACCAGAGCCTAAAGGATCCACTTCCAACAGTTTAAATAACATCTGAGGTTTTATGTCAAATATGTGTAAATAGAAAGCTTCTGCATTTCATAACAAATCACAAAAGTTAATAAAACACACATAAATTATAAGCCAACCCTTCAACCTACTGCTCTTTTCTTGACATATGCTACTTCCCCCTTGCATGTCTCATTTGTCAAAACAAAAATATTTTTTACATTCTTCAATACATCTTTAAAACTAGAAAAAAGCCACATTTCTATTTTACCATAATGCTTATGTTCAGCATAGTTATCAGTTACTAGTCATGATGAAAAGCCTCTAAGAAAAAGGAAATAATGAAATACAGTATAACAACATAGATATTCCATGTTTTGAAACTGGCAGTTAGTGTTTCTGCCTCAGCCAACTAGCTCCCGCTGTGATTAATATCTTCCTCTAAAAATATTTTATTTTTCCTGTCATACTTTTGTACTGCTTAGTTTCTGGTAAGTTTGATTCCTTTCATTCTTATCTTGGGTAGGTAGAGAGAAGCACTATC
Source organism: Piaya cayana (assembly GCA_013389865.1). Lineage (NCBI taxonomy): Eukaryota > Metazoa > Chordata > Aves > Cuculiformes > Coccyzidae > Piaya > Piaya cayana. The sequence continues at coordinate 79,228 of WAAB01018658.1, read as the reverse complement.
CGGAAAGACAGATCATAGACACATTCAATAGGCATGTCAAAATGAGACGTATTTGTGTGGATTGCTTGCGTGCAGTATTAACAGTCTGGCCTCCTTATATTAAAAATACTGAAGTCAATAAATACTGGTAGTTGTTTTTACGTTTGCTCCATCTTCTGGCAAGAGAGAGGATTAATCCTTCTCCCATCCCTTTTAATATATCAGCAATAACTATTTTGTATGTAAAGTACTTGTGTAGAAGTAAATACTATCATACATCAGGCATTTTGGTCAACTAAAGGCAATGGGAACCTATTTATGTAGTCCTCATCACACTCTGTGCATTATTCAAGACCACACACTGTGGGTTAAATACACTATTTTTGCTATACAGCATTTTATACACATTGTAACAACATGCCAAAATCCCCTTTGTTTACAAAAGACACAATATCAGCTACTAACAAAATACAGCAGTATGTAAAACTAGTTTGATTAATACACTGCTTCATATTTGACAGGTTTTTGAACTGCCAGTGTGTCACATACTTTCTGATAGCACCTACCCAAACCACGTTTCAGCTAGACTAACCCGTGCTCCTTGTAACATGAATTGTTTGCAAAGAACATGAAACTCATGTTGCTACTTACCATTTTCATATTCCACTGCACCATTCCTATCTAAGGATATTAAATTATATACATAAAATATCTGAAGACATTTAAAGAACATACAATAGGTAAGTTTAGTTTATCAAAAATATGCGGTCTAACCCCTTTCTCCTACCAAAAAGCACCTTGCCTTCTGGTGCTCAATCAGTCTTCAGCTTATTCTGGCCCAGGAAAATTCACGTTGCAAATTAAAGTGATACTATCGGCCAGGTTGTGTACATTGCCTAATCTATGCCTACATAAACATTTAAATGGTTGAGTACTAAGAAGCAACTGTTGTGAGTGCTTTTTCTTTAAACATACAAATGCAAGCAGCATTCTAGTGAAATAGTAACTAAGAGTGAAATTTATGTTGGAAATAAATAACTCCACGTAACTGCAAGCTACACCTTTAAAAAAGTAAGAAGCTGCAGATATGAATAACCCCTTTAGGAAACAAACGAACAAAAAAATAGGCCATGCTAGAGCAAGCAAGAAGGAATGACAATAAATACCAACAAAAAGACAGTGACAACTTGGATACTGTTTATGCTCTGCCTTTCTAGTAATGATTTGGAAAAACCCGCTGTTGCTTCAATGCACACCTTAGGCACTGAGGCTCTCCCTCCCAGAAGACACACTCAAGCCCAAGAATTTCCCAGCAGCACCTCCAAATCACTAACATTGATGGCTGCTGAGTGGATATGTTTATGTATTCGCTGTGTGAGATGGTTATCATCTTGAAACCAATCTTCCTATTTCTACCAAATGAACAGCTGTGTGAACAACAAAAACAACCAAGTGTGAGTCTCAATGGATGCTCACCTTAGGTGTTGGATCTTTCAACAAAAGCATGTGTTGCACTGTAAACTTGCTTCTTATTAAAAGTTAAAGAATCCATGTAGGAGAGACCTATGAATGCCATAGCTGTGGTATGAACTTCAATGGGCACATCCATTTCTTTAAGCATCACAAAACATGAAAGAGAAATCTTGACTAAAGGCAGGTTTCTCCCATGCCCAACTGCAAGACTCAAGCCGTAACAGACATCATCCCTAGAGCTGGGGTACAAAAGACTTCCCTCATCCAAGTATCCTCTGCTGTCTCATAACAACTGCTGCCATGGTACAACTTTTTGTTTAGCAGAACACCAGTAACAGACTCTTGAGGACTCAGGCTCCCGTGCAGGACATACTCCAGTCACAAAAAAGATTTGGTTTTGCAGCACAGAAGGATGATGTTCATTCTATAGCTCTGAAAGTACCCCTCAGGTTTGCCCTATATTGTGCTTTCTTACCACAACTCTCCATTCCTACCACATCCTCTTCATTCCCTGTGCTATGAAGTTTACTGCTTTATTCAATTAAGCACAACACACAGGAGGAAAAAATAATGAAATCAACGCACTGTGGAAAGACTATTGAGCCCTAACTGTAGTTGTAGCACAGCTAGAAAGCATAGAGGTCTATACAGGCAAATTAATAATCTCTCTTTTTAAACATGCTGTTGGTAGCCATGAAAAACATTCAAAATATAGACACCTTGGCATTGATTTGTACTGGATAAGTGAAAAGCCACTCTCAAAAAGCAAAGTTACCAAAAGTCAATACGACGACATATATTAATGAACTGTAGAGGCAATCCTCAGTGTCTTTTGCACTATCAATTAATAATTTCCAGATATATAGATCTGCAAAAAGTTTGTTTTCCAGAAAACAACACACATAAAGGTTTAGAGCATGCCTGGTCAATTAATTTCCAGGGTGATTTCATAAAGGTGAGAAAAATTGTATCTTCACTTTAAGATAACAGAATGCAGGTTATTTTCCATCAAATTGTAATCCAGGAAACTTTACAATGCTGTATTATACTTCTCACTATGCAATGCCTGACTATTTAAAACTCAAGAAATAACCTCAAACAATTTATATATTAATACAAACTAGTGCTGCTATCTTAAATGTCAGGGTTCCTAGTTATGAAGCATTAAATCATAGCACATTTAAACTCATGCTGAGTAGAAAAGAGTAGGTTAACACCATTTAAGAGAAGCAGTCTTTGAAATACATACATTCTCTTGCTAAATGTGAACTGAAAATTGAAACAAAAAGTTAAGGATTTAGGTATCTCTTACAGATGCTGACACAAGTATGACACCAGTAAAAAGAATGACCAGTGTCTAAAGAAAACTGTATCACCTCTGTAACGCTGATAAACCAAATATCCAATAAATCTTTCATAAGTTAAGAACAAGCTATCATGACTACAATAATTGTTAATAATTCATACTCCAGTATTTGTATGTTCTCAGAAATTTTGCATTCAGGAAAGGTTTAACAACATTCTGAGCAACCTCAAATGTGTTACAATGTCTCAGTGGTTTAGGTTTAAAAAAAAAAAGCAAATTCACTCCTAACAGAATACATTCTAATGAATAATTGGACTTCCAAAATCGTAATGCATACATAAGGTAAAAAACCCCCAGCCATATGTAAAGTAGTCCATGTACTGAGATGTCAGAAATGTATGATGAAATATATTTTTACTCAAAAAAACTCTAGTTCACATATTCCAACTCACAAGATGGTTTTGGTATTACAGACCTGCAGAATATTCCAGGATCAATCTCTATTTATTTCCCCAACCTGATGTATTCCCTGGGCACACACAAACAAGAAAATCGGTACACTTCCATAAACCAACTCTTCAGAGTACAGCCTAATTTTACTTAATACATTTTGTCATTTCAGCATCTGCTAAAACAAGAAAAAAAAGGTAAAATAACTATAGTCTAAACTTACAAGTGAAAAAAAAAAAACCAAACACAAAGAACATGAAATCTTTCTGGCAGACTTAAATTAAGGCTGCCCCTTAAGTCAGACTTAATTATAAATTAGAAAATAGCACTTAATAAGCCCAATATAGCCACCTCAGAGACTATATAAAATTCCATCGTTCTCCTCCTCCAGTCAAGAAATGTAAATGAAACTTTGGTATTTAATTGTATAAACCTACCACTGCATGATAAAAAGACAGAAGCCAAGATGAGGGCACCACACTCAGGCTCCAAACAAACCGATTTTCTTCTCAGGTAAAAACCTCAAGACCTTTGTAACATGGGAAAATTGCTGTACGAACTAAAGCATGCAGACAGATGTACCCGAGCCAAGATGAAGCCTTAGGTAATTAATGATATTGTGTGGTATCAGTACAATATTTAGGCAGGAACAGAACAGTTGAATCTCAATAATTAGTTATAAATTGTAATGCTTTAAGCACTGGAAAAAACAGCGTTTCCTGCCATGCCACAGATTTCTATTTGAACTAAAACTTAGCTGTCAGCAATAGGAGATTATGCTTTAGGTTTCTACCTGTGTTACTGACTGGCACTTACTATCATCTACTGCACTTCTACCTCACCTGAAAAGATCTACAAGGTAGTACAGTGTTTCTCATGGCTGTTGATATGGCAAAATTTGCATAGATTTTTTTGTTTGTTTGTTTAATCAGAGAATCGTCTCCTCACCTCAAAACTCTTAGAAAACTCTGGCTCTATCCTCTCAAGTTTCCACCTCCAGACCACACTGATACAGCTTTGTCTTGTCTTTGACTGCTGGTTATCCATTCTTTCAGCAATTCCTCTTCTCCAAACAGCATTTCAGCCATTCTGCTAGAAGTTCCTTCAGTCATGCAACAGAACATAAGCCATAGCAAGCTGCTAAGCTTCAATCTCCACAAGTAACCTGAACACTTGTCCTCAATTTCTGTCTTTCAATATGACTTTATAAATACAAGGGCTCAGGAAACTCAGATTAAGTGTAAATGTGTTCTGTGCTTGTAACAGTGCCATTACTTTTATGAATATTTTTTTCATAAGATACTTAGACATCACTAAATTTGGAAGATTTTCAGCTTTCATGCTCCTGTAAAAAGTTGAAAGCAGTTTTGAGTTAAAGTTTCATAATTTGGTTTAGATATAAAACAAAGCTTGTCTCCACCAGGAGAGATTTAGGCTAGAGATTAGGAGGAAGTTTTTTACAGAAAGGGTCATTAGGCATTGGAATAGGCTGCCCAGGGAGGTGGTTGATTCGCCTTCCCTGCAGGTGTTTAAGGCACGAGTAGACAAGCTCCTGAGGGACATGGTTTAGTGTTTGATAGGAATGGTTGGACTCGATGATCCGATGGATCTCTTCCAACCTGATGATTCTATGATTCTATGATTCCAAATTACAAATATAGCTGCTGCCTTATTATTTCCTGTTCTGGGAATTCCCTTTGGTGCGTTAGCAAATTTACATATTTTGGCAGTGACATAATTCATATTCCTTTCATATCAACACCTAAGTTAAGACATTAGGTTTTTTTACAAATCTAATCTGATTATGAAAACATTTTCTCACTCAATAGTGCATACACAGGTTGAACTTGAAAGATGGTAAAGCTTTCTTGTATACGGTACTGACTCACATGAGTTGGCTGTATTTATTTCTATCTTTATTTGCCATTTATTATGCAAATAAAACCCCTAATATTTGTAGGAACATAATTTTTTTTCAGTAAACTTTGTTTTTAATATCACTTGGGCTTTTTTTGCTGAAATTAATGAAAAAACCACCCAAAAAAACCCCCCAAACTCAAACCGCCACCATGTGAATCAAAGACAGGTTTTGAGAAGTGTTACCATACTAGTTTATGCGACAAGAAATCTAAGACCATAATGGGAAGTCTAAGGTAGCTTCAAGTATATGCCTGTACCCTTCCACATAAAACCAGTTAAATTAAGAAAATATAAAGACAAAATATTTACAAAATTTCTTGAAGTTTTCGCTAGATTCTCCCAGAAGTTTAGATCAATCCACAACTTGAACTACTAACTAAATATTATTGATATGGATGGGAAGACTACTCAGCCAGACAGGGTATTCCATGAATGCTTGTTTTAATGACACTCCTGTAATCACCAATTACTTTACATCCTAAATGAAAATGTGGTAGGGACAACATAATTTGCCTTTTGTTATTTGAGCAGAAATTGAATTAATTTCACTGAGGGCTGAGGACACCAACACCTGACAATAGATCTTACCAAAAAAACACATTTTTCCAGAACACATAATTTCAGAAAGAAAAGTAAGGAAATATTATTTCTCTTCAACTGGCTCCACTACCATGGCAATTTTTACCTATAATTTAGAAAAAGGTACCTACCTGTTACTACTAACATTGGGTAATTTTCAAGCCAAGAAGTCTTACAAGCTTAAAAAACCGCTACAAATCCTGAAAAACTATTAGTATTTCTCCACTGCATATAAAAAAGATGAGTGGAAACATACAGCTGATGTTTTTAAAATAATAGCTACAATTCTTACTAAGTGACTGTTCATTTTATAAGGCATATATTTTTAATTAAAGTTTTACTTCAAACAAACAGTAGTGGGACTATAAGAATTTCCTACTTAAGCTCTCTATCAATATCTACACTAGTGTTAGACACAAGCAAACCTTGTCAGGGTTCAGCAGAGTAGGGTCTGCACAGTACCAGTATTCAACTGCAACTGGACTGCCCATCTTCACTGATTACAAAAAGGAAAGAAAAACATGGCTATCAGCTTACATAAATCAATGTACAGCCTGTTTTGCGTGATGGCCACAGAAATGTCTTCAGTTTTTCTAAACCAAATGATTATAAATAATGTTTTTCAAGTAAAAAGGTAACACAGGAAGACAATCATGAAGGAGTAATGGGAAAACACGACACTTAATTTCTTGTATAATTTTCCAAATTTTAGATTCAGAGCACATGTATTCCAAATGAGCTAAGTGTAGCCAACTGAAAAGATTCCAATGATTCGCATGTTCCTATAATATAGCCCTTCATTAAACAACCCATCCACAAGTGAAAAAAATACTTCCTTTTCAACAAGTAATATATATAATATGGTAAATGTTCTTAGCTAACTAGGAAAGATTTACATTTCCATTCTGGTAGGTTAGTAGGTGGTTTTTGTTCCACAGAAAATGATTTTTTTAATATTTGAGCTTTCCTGTATGTGACAAATATTATAGTATGAGCTAGGAGGGAAAATAAAGCAAAGGAAATAAAAAAATTAGTTTCCATACATCAGGAGATTGTAGGAAGAGCAAGTGGTCCATTAACTTCACAGTCAAAAACATATATGCTACTGAAGCATGTGTTTTATAAATGCAGAAATCACCCCAAAAGACGTTTTACTGCAAGTATATAAAGTACAGAAAAATATGCTTTTAAGTTTTGCTATACTGAAAGCAAACAGACTTGCTGTAGATGCACAAGACTCTTACTTAGATCGCACTATAAAAAGCTATGCATCCATTCTTTACCTTCCTCTCTTCATGCTCCCTCTCTTGGAGTCTATTGACCATATCGTTGGCAGCTTGCACTGAAATAACAAATTGTACTAGATCAGTCTGCTGTTATAAATCAATCCTGAAAGGGATTTAAAAGACATTTAAAAGGCTATTGCAATCAAAAATTATATTTGATCGTGTCACTTAACTCTGCATGAAAAAAACGCCAAACATTTGGATGTGCAAAAATGTTCTGCACTGATAACTGTGCGTGGACATATCACCAAGCTGAACTCTTGTATGTTCAAGAAGCCAAAAGAGAAAAACAGCTACATACTCTTGTGCCCGTAATTCCTTAGTGTGGCTGGTGAGCTAGTGTGCGCTACTCAGCACCTCAGAAGACATCAAAAAACCTCTCAAGTCAGTAAGTACAAACAGGTGACCAAGCTCTATATTTTACTTGGGGTCTTTTTTTTATTTTATTTTTTTCCCCAACAAATGTAAAATGTTATTTAATATAAAAAATTTAAATGGAGAATGTCTTTATGATGGAGCCAGCCTCTCTTCTTGTAAGACTAAGCCTAGGAAAACTTCTCAATGGAAATAGTAACTGTATTCCTATGCAGATTTTTTCCTACCTTATTTAAGATTTAATTAATGCAGACTAAAATGATTTCCCCAAAGCAGTCATTTCTTCCACTAAAACATCCTAGTATTAAGAAATACCTTACTTATTTATCATCAGCTTAAATCTGGTGACTTCTCACACCAGAGGGGAGGCTTCTGCCTCCCTGAGGACTTCCAGTTACAGAACAGGTTCACTGCCCCCCTGTAGCTGACCAGGAGCTGGGAGCACTATGACTCAGAGCATTTCTGGTGGCTGAGCCTGAGCCACTCAGGACCACTGGAAGACAGTGGCAAGTAACAGCTGCAGCAGACTCCCTGTGGCAGTGGATGGAAGCTCCCCCCGTTGATGTGATTTGTCATCTAGGGAGGTTTACTGCTTGCCATGAGCTCACATTCAGAATGTTGAAAAGAAGCTACTGAGGTTTGGACTGTTACCCTTGGTGCTCTTCCGTAGATACTAGTAGTACTCAATGTGATCTGACAAATATTAGGAGTGACTAAAGGGATCTGGAGAGAGTGGTCAGGCATGGGGGCTCCAGATAACGTTCTCCTGAACCTTTCTAATGAGGGGGACTCAACAGATCTTTGAGGTTAACTGCTGGTTGCACAGTTGGTGTGGGCAGCAGATTTTCAGTTTCCACCATCATAAGACCCATTCTGAGCATCAACAGCTGCTTGGAAGAGATGGGACCCACCTGACTAAACAGGGTAAAAGTACTTTTTTTTTTGGCTGGCCAACCTGATAGGGACAGTTTAAAACTAGAAATGACAGGTGATGGGGTGATTCCTGAAAAAAAAATGTAAGGAAGTTTGAGATAGGGTAGGCAAACCAAGGATCTGGTATGACAGTAGTAGAAAGGAAACAGTACCCTTTTCAAGGATCGCCTCCTCCAAACTCAAGAAAGGTCCATCCCCAAAAGCAGGATACCAAGCAAAGGTGGCAGGAGGCCTGCATGGATGAGTCAGGAGCTTCTAACTGAATCTGGACTTAGAAAGGAAGTGTTTAGAAGGTACAAGTAGAGGGAGGTGACCTAGGAGGCATACAGAGTTGCTGTCCAATTGTGCAGAGACAGGGTTAGAAAAGTCAATGTTGATTTGGAGTTGAATCTGGCAAGGGATGCAAAGAGATTCTACAAGTATGTAAACAGCAAAAGAAAAAACAAGGAAAATGCAAGCCCTCTGTTGAATGAGGCAGGAGAACCGGTGACAAAGAACACGGAAAAGGTCAAAGCACTTAATGCCATTTTTGTCTTTACCATAAGGACCAGCTTTCAGGAATCTCAGGTCCCTGAGACCAGAATAAAGTCTGGAGCAAGGATGAGTTACTCTCAGTGGAGACGTATCAGGTTAGGGAGTCTTGGGGCCTTACAGGTTGCATCCACGGGTGCTGAGGGAGCTGGCTGATGTCACTGCAAGGCCACTCTCTCTTTGGAAAGTTCTGGGAAAGGTTCCTGAAGACTTGACTCCTACCTTCAAGAAGGGCAAGAAAGAAGATCTGCATAACTACTAGCCAGTCAGCCCACCTCAGTCCTGGGAAAGGTGATGGAAAAAGTCCTCCTGGAAGCATTTCCAGAGTCATGAAGGAGGAGGTGACTGAGAGGAGTCTGCATGAATTTATGAACGGGAAATCATCCTTAAATGATCCGACAGTCTTCCACAATGCAGTGACTGGCTTGGTCAGATGAGAGGAAATTAGGCAATGTCATTTACCTCAGCTTAGTAAGGCTTTTGATGCTGTCTCCTGTAACATTCTCACAGATACACTAACAAAGTATGGGCTAGTACGGGACAGTGAGGCGGACTGAAAACTGGCTGAACAGCCAAGTCTAGAGCCTGTGATGCACAAAGTCAAATTAGAGGCAATGCAATAGTGGTTCACCACAGGGGTCAGCACTGCGGTCTCAGTCAGTGACCCAGATGCTGGAGCAGAGTGCACCCTCAGCAAGTTTGCACATGATACAAAATCAGAAGTTGCTGACAGATTATATGGTTGTGCTGCCATTCAGAGGGACCTTAAGCAAGTGGAGAATTGTACCGAGAGGAATCTTATTTAAGTTCAACGCAGGGAAATAACAAGACCTCCATATGTGGAGGAACAAACCCAGGTAGCAATGCATACCGAGGACAAACAATACAGCCTTGTGGGAAAAAAAAAGCAGCCAACAGCATCTGGGGCTGCACTTGGAAAAGCACTGCCAACAGGTCAAAGGAGGAGACCCCCTCCTCTCTTCTCAGTGCTGGTGAGGCTGCACCTGTGGTAATGTGTCCATGTCCGGGCTCCCCAGGAAATGAAAGAGATGGACTTACTGAAGCAAGTCCAGTATGTGGCCACAAAGATGATTAAGGAACTGGAGTTTTGTTCATATTAGTAGAGGCTGATAGACAGCTCAGACTGTTCAGCCAGAAGAAAGTAAGGCCCAGTGTGCGGATGTCATCAATGTGAATAAATATCTGATTAAAGGTAATGAAGATTAGGGAGCCAGATTCCTTTCCACAGTGCTCACTGACAGGACAAGAGGCAGTGGGCACAAATTAAAACACATGAGATTCCATCTGAACAGAAGAAAACAATTTTTTTCCAGTGAGTGTGGCCAAACACTGGCATAGGTTGCCCAGAGAAGTTGAGGAGTCTCCACCTATACAAAGATACAAAACTCAACTGGACACAGCCCTGGGCAAATGGCTCTAGCCACCTTTGTTTGCACAGTGAGGTTGGACAAAATCTCCAGAGGTTCCTTCCCACCTTGACCATTCTGTGATTCTACAACTGATGGTGTATCGCACAGCTGACCATTAGAAAGTCAGGGAGTAACATCCTGCACTCTATTTAGAAGGTATTAGAACATATGCCTTATTTATATGACTAATTTTTGAGTTTCAAATACTTTCCTTCCATTGTTTTCTGTGTACAGCATCATTTTCTATTCTGCCAGATGCCATTTAAATAAACTGCATGAAAATAAATGTTCATACAACATACTATACATAACTCCACACTGGCATGTAAAGTGCATAAATTCTGCAGCTAAAGCCACAATAACAAGCGACGTGCTTACATCTCTTGAATGCTTCATTCAAATTGTCATGCATTGCCTGCTCACACTTAGGAAGTACGTGTTCATTTGTTTCAAAGATTGTGTTCTTTAGATTTTCAAGTACTCGTAGTTCTCGGAGGCCACGTTTTTCCTGCCAGAAGAATTGAAAGACAGTGAGTGTCAAACAAGGAATTCCACTTTCTAAAATTAGATGGCTACCCAGTTCCTAAACTAACAGTTTTATCTTAAAGACTATATGCTGTCTATTAAAGTGTTGCTGCATTTATTTACTACAATTGATAGAAGAGTTTTGTAAAAAAAAGAGCATAATGCTCCATCCTTTATAAATCAAAGAAATATCTTGTATGACACTTTCTGGCCCTTGTGAGAAAAGTTAATATTTTCTAATAAAATCATTGTACTTGTACTATTTTATATAGATAATTTACAAACAACAGAGATAAACAGCATTTGAAAGCACTGAATTTTTATAACTTGACTGCTACAGTGAAACAATATAGCAGTGATTTTTCATCCCTGATGTCTGACCTTCCTGATTTAGCATGGTGCAAGTAAATTTGTTTTTACTGAAGCAATGAAGTCAAGACTAAAATATAATATACACAGCTGACTAAAGAAGCAGCCCCTCTTCTGGTTCACTGATGATCTTGATTAATTACAAGAACAAGCTCTTGCTTTACTATTTACATTAAAAGAAAAACAATGCGCAATTTTCTAAAGACACAGCATTACTTTAACTCTGAATTTCGCTTGCACTTTGGACAATGAAAAGGATTCTGAAATCTGCTTCAGGCTGCTGCCTGTCCCCTTATCCTTTTTCAGAGAATTAGAATGGTTTGGGTTGGAAGGAACCTTAAAGATCATCCAGTTCCAACTCCCCTCCTGCCATGGGCAGGGACAGCTCCCACTAGACCAGGCTGCCCAAGGCCCCATCCAACCTGGCCTTGAACACCTCCAGGGGTGGAGCAGCCACAGCTTCCCTGGGCAACCTATACCAGTGCCTCATCAGTGTCTTTTCCCTCCTTTAGTTAAGAGTGGGGCTGCACACAAGCATTCCTGTACTGGAAGTTGCTAATCATACAGCAATTCTGGATCATAAAAAATACCGCAGTGCATGAAGTGGGCAACTGAATCACCATGCCCATTCCAGCACTTCAAAACCAGAGGTGAACAGGTGAAGTCACTTAATAAAAGAGATTTCCTGAATGCCAATCTACATTCTTTACTCACTAGACATTAATAATTGAAAGGAACTGCTTATGTCCTACTACAACCAAAAAATTTCAGGTACCTCAAAGTTACCATTTCTTCAAAAAAAAAAAAACCCACGTTTCTAAGTTGTAAAAATGTAAATAACCCTCTCCTTTCTATTTTTGCCCTGGAAGTATAGAAAATAAACTAGATTTCAATAAAGGGTTTAAGAACATATGAATTTTGTCTAAGAAACAGAATAAGGCTTCAGGTGCAATGACAGAAATAGATGAATTATAACTATAAAGATAAGAGCTACAATTTTGTAATTGAGTTTAAAATTTTCCTTCCTACGAAAAGCCATGTGCAACTATTTACTGAATCCTGTAACTTATTTCAGGAAAACAAAGGAAATAAATAATTCCTTATGATTCTCTAGCCCATAAGACACACATTTCACATGATGTTACTTCAGGCACTTATTTTGCTAAACCAGTACAGAGACAAACTAGACCTACTTGAAACAAGAGATACAGTGGTGGGTGGTGAGGGATTTTAATATCATCTGCACACTAGAAGTCTGAGGTATAACTATATTTTCAGGACTAATTTAAAATTCCATGTTCTGTAAGAATCTGTTCAGAAATAGCCTTTTCTTTGGGTAAGATGCTGCTTTTCTAAACTTTTGCTGCCACCTTGTGGAAACTGAATTACACTTTTCAAGCAAAGTTGTGTATAAACTTCTACGCTTCCTGTACTTCAGTCTTCCTTGCAGCCAAACAGATAACATTCATTCAATTTTTAATGATTTTCTTACCTACCATAAAGTGTTGCTCTTCTCCACCAGAAAAATTACTTTCTTTTGTGGAACAAAAGAATTAAAGCAAAATTAAATTACAAGTGTGCTAGCTGAATCCAGATGAAGCACAAAGCAGTTTCTTAATGAGATGTAAACCTATACCTGCCAACAGTATTTTCCTCAAACAAACTAGACTTCTCTAAGATGTTAGGACTACATCAATCTCCTACATCAATACACCTGCCATTCTTTTGCAGGAAAATATTTACGACCCTTTCAGAACCTCTTATTTAGAAAGACCTAAATTACAGCCTTGTTTACTGAAGACGCAGACACACACTACAGGTGCGTTAAACTACTTTGGGTGAGAAATATGTGCCAAGTATTTCTAAAGAAAATTATATACGTATTATAATCTCTAAAAAGATACTAAAAATGTTTCAAGTCTCAGACTCTGACCTTTACAGCATGGATATAACACAAATACTTACTTCAAATTCTTTAACAAAGTAACGTATTTCTCCCTGAATTACTGGTCTGTGATCCAGTAGTCTTGAATAGATTTCTCCAACATCTATAAGATTAATGAAAATCAGATTTTTAGGTTTTCTCTCACACTCCATCCTAGACTACACAACTCAAGGTAGCACACCAGACTTCAATACAAGAGGTGGTACTGCTCAACAAATACACACGCTATCAAAAGAGCACCAGAATAAAATTTGTAAACCATCCATCTATTTAACAAACCACCAATCTGGATAAAATGCAGTGAATCAATATTCTAGGTGCCACAGACACCTTTCTATGAAGGTGGATGTTAGTTCTTCCATCTCTAAGCACACTCCATTTCAATCCTTCTCCTCCACAGTATAACTTGCATTATTTAAACATTAACAATGTTAAAAACTTGATGCAGAGCAGAACTAAAGGCTGTAGCACAAAACAGATTCACAGTTTAGAGTATGGGAGTTTTCTGCAGCGAAAGACAAAAAGAAAGCTCACTACAAAGGAAGCTCCTTATCATTTTCTTGTATTTCAAGGTCGAAGACTTGAATTTACAACAAAAATATGTATGAGATATTAGCTCAACTACCGTAAAAAAAGGAAAAAAAAAGCCCATTAAATTAAAAAGCAACCTGATAGCACAGCATTCTAAGACTATTTCATGAAACATACACCATAGTGCCATCAAGCACTTTAATACTGAATTGGCACTGCTTTCTAAAGGAACAGTCCTACTTTTCCTCCCCTCTGCGGCCATTTATTCTTCCTTGTGGCTCTCTCTTTCTACTGTGTCCTCAAGGATTTGTTGAAGAACCTGAACATCTCACCCCATTCAAAAAAAGCACAGAATTATTATTTCATATACAGGGAACAACACAGTCAAAGCAAATAAGGCATAGGTGAAACCACTTCCAATCATAGAATCACTAGATTGGAAAAGACCTTTAAGATCATCAAGCCCAACAGTACCAGTCCACTACTAAACCAATATCCCTGAGCACCTCACTTACCTGCCTGTTAAATACTTCCAGGGATGGGCACCTAACCACCTCCCTGGGCAAAATCCCAAATTCAAATGCTTCAGTGCACAGATTCACCAAGACA
>WAAB01018658.1:44417-55914 GCA_013389865.1 Piaya cayana | reverse complement strand
TGGAAGATGATGGAAAGGGGTTTGGCCAGTACATCCGCCAGCTCTCTCAATACCCTGGGGTGAATCCCGTCTGGCCCCATAGACTTGTGGGTGTCCAATTGAGCAAGCAAGGCTCTGACCTCCTCCTCTTGGACCACGGGAGCCTCATATTGCTCCTCTAGTTCCGGGGTTTGTACACAGAGGGAACAACTTTCTTTGTGATTAAAGACTGAGGCAAAGAAAGCATTAAGTACCTCAGCCTTCTCCTCATCCCCTGTCACTGCTGTTCCCTCTCAAATCAACACCGAGTAGTGGACATTTGATCATTTATTGTTTAACCAAGATGAGAATAAAGATGCCCAAATTCTAGAGCTATCATGTGTAATGTTACTTGGTGCATTTTTTTAATGAACAAAACCAGTTTAACACTTAAAAGTAACATTTTCATATAACATAGTTAACATACATGAGTGTCTTAGTTCAACTGTGAAGTATTCACATCCATATTAAATTTTATTCCCAACCTCCTGCTAATAACCAATGATCCACACCAATGTTTTAGAGTCAATTACTCTTCCATCAGCTATAATTTTAATTGAGGGAGAAATGAAGGGAAGTTGTAGACTTATTTTATCAAGACTCTTGATAAAATGAGCTCTAACACCTATAGGAAGTTTAAGATGGACCTTACAAAAAAAAAAAATCAAGTTTCTTATTTCAGAGATTCAGATATAGTCTTCCTGGGAGGAGTTCTCTTCAGTTTAAAAATACTCTGAAGAGAGTGGTATAGGCTACAGAGGATTATGAAACAAACAAAGAAAAGACTGAAAAGATGTGAAAACATCACCCCTTGCAGTCAAAGAGCTACCATGCTAGCTAGGAGACTGCACCATCCAAATGTCACACATTATACCCAAATAATCTGTGGCAATTCCGTAAGTGCAAACCTCTTGAAATCAAGTACTTACTGTGAGTGGGCAATGAAGAAAGGCAACAAACTTTCTTGACTGGATTGCTGCAATTAACCAGAAGTTAACCAGGCTTCTTTGTGAAAAACTGAGATGCAAACCTGGTAGGTGAATCACTGATGAGACAAAAGGAACTTGACAAAAAGCAAGCTATACGTTTAAGCTATTGTTAAAAAATTCCTTACAGTTTTGCTGCTGAAAAGCCTATACTTCAGTTCTATCTGAATGGTCGGATTTTCTTAGAACCCAGGTCTAAACTGGAATGATGTTTTTTCTTGTTCACGGTAACACAGATCATCTCAAATTTCTAATTCCTACTCAGTCTTTAATCCTGTATTAAACATGCATTTTCATGTAAGTCACTGTTAGAATCACAGAATTGTAGAATCACAGAATGGTCTGAGTTGGAAGAGACTTTAAAGATCATCTGGTTCCAACACCTTCCACTAGATCAGGTTATTCAAACCTCCACCCAATTTGGCTTTGAAAACCTCTGAGGATAGGTCATCGACAACTTTTTTCTGGGCAACCTGTTCCAGCACTTCATAGAATCAGTTGGTTGGAAATTGGAAGACCTTTGAGATCATTGAGTCCAACTGTATCACCGTCACAAGAAAAAGATTCTTCCCAATATCTAACCTAAATCTCCCCTTTTTCAGCTTAAAACCGTTACCCCTTGTCCTATCACTGCATGCTGTGATTAAGAGCCTCTCCCCATCTTTCCTGTGGGCCCCCTTTAAATACTGGAAGGCTGCTATAAAGTCTCCTTGGAACCTTCTCTAGGCTAAACAAGCCCAACTCTCAGTCTGTCCTTGTATGTGAGGTGCTCAAGCCTTCCAATCATCTTCATGGCCCTCTGGACTCACTCTAACAGATCCATGTCCTTTTTGTGTTGAGGACTCCAAGCTACACGTAGTTATATATAATTATAAATGTTGCACAATTATTAAGTCTCAGTGCAAGAAGTGCCCCTCAAGGCTTCTGAAGTCAAAGCAAATCTCACTTGGAAATGAAGTTACACATACAAAGACAACTAAAAACAATCAGCACATTTCTAACATATCCGATCCAATACCTGAATACCTGTTTCAACCCGGCTTGTCTGCAAGCATTGGCCATCTTGGCATCAAGAGGAAAAAGACAAGTCTAAGCGGCAAGCATAGGATTTCACTGAACACTTAAAATTATAATATTTTTTCAGTGTTGAATTCTTCAGTTGCTGAAAGGTTGTCATGCGGCACTATCTCACCATATGGCAACAACCTCAAGTCCTAGAGGCACATTCTTAAAAGACCATAACATGTCAGGCCCCTTGAATAAATTAGATTGAACAATTATGCAAAATAATAACACTGCAATGATGAGATATGTTAACAAATGAGAGCAAAGAAACACTAACAAATGAGAGTGTCACCGTTCATGAAAAGCTGTGAAGATAAATTCCACACATCACTGTGGTCATCATCATCACAAACTGCGAAGCAACAAAAGTATAACATCACAGTCTTTACCGTGCCCTTCAGCAACTGAAATTTTAAGAAAGGAGAAGGGGGTTGCATGGGAAGCCACTTTTACTAATGCTTAGTGAATGCAGAATGAGTATTACAGAAACAGAAAGACAAGCAGTAGTAGCTTTAGTACCAGCAGAACATTTACCCACATGCACTCTATACAGACCATCAATGTTAATCTGAGAGCTCACACATACATCTCATCTGGAAATAGTATGAAGTATTGTAAAAGATGTACCTCATACCTCTCTGATAGACCAAGCTACATTTTTGTGATTTTTCAGGTTTTTTTACATATTTAGTTGTCCTTGATGATCAAAAGGCATTAGAAAGAGGGAAGGAAATCAATACCATCTGGTTTTCCCAGTCATGTCTCTAAAGGTAAAGTCTCAATTAATCCTTTTCTGCTTTTAACCCTCTACCCCTTTTTTACATTTCTCCATGCAGGGGAGAGAAAATTGAAATGCTCGAGTTAGCACAGGACAATGATCAAATGCCTTTTAGAAAGTATAGGGTTAAATGTTACCAATCCAAATATTTCATCTTTATATAACTGAACATTTTATTATTTTTAACATTTCAGTAGCAAAGAGTACTTCAGTTCTACACCAGAGAAAACAAAACTGGCACAAGAGGCTAGGGGATACTGCAGCAGCAGCATGTAGACACCTAGAGAAATCCCCACACTTGGAAACAGCAGCTGTTTGGGATTAAAAGAAAAAAAAAAACACATTTCATAGTATCATCCCTACAAAACTTGTCTGAAAAGATGATGGTATTGTTTTCAGCAATATTTTTACCTCTGGTTTCATTTCAGTGTTCTTGGCTGTAATGTAAGCAGCTATTTTGATGATGAAGATTTGCATGTACACTTTACAAAAATCATTCTCATTTGCAATAGCATATATAAACCCAAACAATTTGCAAGATAAACGTGAAACTGCCCTAAACTCTGACCCAATTTACTGATGATTCCCACTCACACTCAACTTCAGAAACGGAAAACAATTCATTACAGTAAAATTCAGATGTGCAGATATTTTTCCAAGTCTCATCAGCTCTAACCATAAGTGGAGGGAAAAAACAAATTTGCTTATATACATACTGCTAGTTAAGAAATGTTTGAATAAATTGGGAATTAAGAGTGCAAGTCCTGACAGTAAAAACCTAAAGCTCTCAGGTAGTCAAATCTAAAAAGCCTGGAGTATGAAGTTCCCAATGTACATTTGCACTTAAGCCCACTCCACAATTCTGGATCAGATCTCAAGACTGCAGCAAGATCTTCAAAATTAAGTATGCAAGACCTGCTTCTAATAGCAAGCAACGAGAGTAAAAGAACTTTTTCAAATCAAACAAGAACATTTTCATTTTTAACAATATAAGACATTCCTATAAGTAACTCTATGCCTATAAACCCTTTAAAGAAGCTATGTATATACACAAAATACCCGCTGGAGAGTTCTAGGCAGTCTATGTTAAGTTCATTCATGCAATTTCATCTATTATCTACCTACTTTTTTCTTAAGGCCTTGTAGCATTCAAAAAACTCAAACAAGTGTCTGAGGTATGTTTATGTTTACCTTGCAGGGTAACAGGGTCCTAAAGCAGCACACAAGTTAGACAAAAGAAGGCATAACTTGATGGGTATTTACTGAACGCTGCTGTAGAAAGCAACATAGAAGTTTATAAGTTAAAATATCACAATATTAAAATACTCTTCCATGTTTTAAACCAAATGTTAACTGATTTGTGTAGGTTAATTACCCAATCCACATGTATCCTTATGGCATTGTGTTAGCACTTCTATTTGTTAATAAAGTGGAGGGATCACTTTCTACAGTGAAATGACCTGTCCAAATGTCTGATTCAACAACAGCTTCTTTTGTTTCAAAACCAACTTTAAAACATTCAGAGTGAATTTGACACGAGCTCATAATTAGCTTAAGCTGAAGGGTTTTTTTGGGGTGGTGTGTAGCGGTTGCACTGTTGTTGTGGCAGTTCATTCGTTTGTGGGGTTGGTTGATTTGTTGTGGTTTTGTCGTTGTTGTTTTTAAGATTTTGAAACTTACATTTGCACTTGTGTGGAAACACCATACACAAAAATCATGAGAAATAGTAGCTTTGTTACCCACTTTGAAAGAAAAACTTCTAGAATCAAAATAGAAGTCTATATGCCACAAAATAAAGTAACAAGAGAACTAACCTTAAGGACTTCATTTTCTTCATTGAAGAAAAACTAAAAGGTTTCACAGCCAAATTAAGACTATAGTTTTAAAATAATTTATTCAGTCACATAAATACTTTGTAACATTTGCATGTTCCCTTTTGCATATCCTTGGCACACAATATAGCTCTTAACTCTTACAAAACTAGTGTAAACATCCATGGAAAACAAAATTAAAAGAAAGTGGGACAAATTCAATAAATAGCAGGAGTGAATAATTGAAGGAAAATAACTAATTATTTCCTATAAAGACCATGTTTAAACATGGTCCTATTAAATACTTGCATGTTTAATTGAAAGAACTTTTCATTTTTAAAAAATAGTGAATTAAAACTCAATTTCCATCTTTCTGCCATTGCTGCATTTAATCAGACATTATACAATACTTTAACTAGTTAAAATTCTTGAATGAACAATAGCAATTCAATGTGATTGTATTAAGAGGCATCAACAGTTTGGGTTCACATACTAAGGGTTATAAACCAGTATTTGCAAGTTAATGGATTTGGACAGCGTAACTTCTAAACTCCCAAACACCCTTCCAACATGACATTAAGATTTTCCTTAATGAGCATTAGTGTATAATCTGTTCTTGATAAAGATGACATTAGACATATCTTGTCGGACACCAGGATAATGTTGAATGTGATTGAACCAACGAGACACATTAAGGTATTTCTCCTTTTCTTGCACTGTGAGGTCCACCTGCATGGGGAAGAAACACAAAGCACCAATAGTACAAGGCACAGCATCATTAATGTCATAATATGCGGTGAAATAAAATAAAAGCAGACAGTTTTACAGTTGATTTCAACTCACATATGAGCTGTTAACAGTCCAGCAGTATTCTATTCTAATTTCACATATTAAAATTCACACCCCAAAGTATGTATCTAATCTACTCGAATTAACAGACCTGGAGGGTGGAATACACTTTCCTATGATACAGACAGGGAAAATGCGCACTCACGTGCCTAAATTTAATGCATTATCTATTCACAGTGATTCTACACAGTATTAGGAGTGGTAGGGAAGCTTTCCACAACATGCATAAGTCTTTCACATTAATCTAGCACTGGTCTTGCCGCATAGGCAAAGTGACAACTTTCTATTTCAAGGTGCATTGTAAGTACAGGAATAATTTTTTTTCACGGTTTCAGACTGGAGAGAAAAATTGAAAGCTGTTTTACATTTTTAGCAATAGTCATAGAACTAGGAACAGCACAGTGTGACAATTACGTGAGCAGGCACATCTGAACAGTTAAGACAGCAATGGCATGATTCAAATTACTACAGTAAAACAAACTGGAAGCCTGTCCATACTTCATAAGCATATTTAAAGTGCTATCACTTCTACAGCTAGAAATCCTTTTCATCACCAGATTTCTCAAGTCAACAGCACAGTCGCTTGCTTAATTTAACCGAGATATAAACAGCTAACAGATCAGTTAGGAAGAAGCCTCCAACTACCACACAGCTATTGCAATACCTCCTTGCTACAGGAATTGTGGCTAAAATGAATGGAGAACTTCAGGCCTACCTTTCCTTTTATCTGACTTTCACTATGAAGTCTTTTATTACTTCAGAGTCCTTAAAGGCAGCTATAGAAGAACTATTTCCATCCCGTATCTCCTGTGTTATTGTTCCTTGATTAGCAATTTTAGGTTTCCACATTCCTCTGTAATGAAGTTAGCTTATCAGTTTAGACAATAATCTCAAATTAACCTACTAAAACAGAATTACAGATGAGGTAGTCCTCAAAACAGACAACCAAAAACCGCATCAGGAACAAAATGTGATCTTCAAATCAACTACCCTATCTTATCTCACCACTACTTAAACCAATCAGTGCGGGATTCATTTCACTTCATTTTCAGTTAGCCAAGTCAGCCATCAAGCTTAGCTTAGTCATCTTGACAACACGTGCAGTCAATGAAAATTGGCACACCTGTGGAGAACAGTTTTGACAAACAGCACACTAGCTAGACAGGCCTAGTACTTTTCATGTTTAGACTTCTAAAGCCAATCAAGGTTAATCCTCTCCTCAAAAACTAAGCAGATGGCATATTCCTTCTGCCTTGTTCTATAAACACCAGATTTTGTGGATAATGCAGGCTCATTGCAAATTTGATTTCGGGCACAGGATAGCTGGAAACAAATATGTTCCTAACAAAAACTTTAAAAAGCTATACCTACTCATTTACACAGCTGTACAAGTGAAAAGCTTGTGTTCAAGACTAAGTCTCATGTTAAATTCCACCTCATGGTACACCAGTCCTTTTGATTTCAAGAATTGCCTATAACATCACTACTTCTCCTTACTGTTCCTTCACACAGCCTAGCATTTGACTTAGAACTGTAAAGCTTTAAACATGCAGAGGTAGAAAGGAAATATGCATATGTAGCAGAAAAAAAATATATACCAGAAATAAGAATTTCAAGGATGTGTAGGAAGGAATCAATGCCACATAACATTAAAGCTCTACTAACAGTAAGTTAAGAGCACAGTAACTGCGGCAATGACCAAAAAGCAGGGATCCTGCAGTTGCTCCTAAACTCAAGTAGTTATTCTTCCTAGAGGAAACACCTGCCAGAATGCAAGAATAGCACCACACATTTCTACAACTTCTGCAATTCTGAACTGTTATGAACCCCAGTTCAGGCAGTATGAGAAAATATGCTGTTCTGGCTGCTGGCATGGAAATGCACACACTACTACAGCTGTACAGTCTGATAGAGGTGCACAGACAAATAAATTAAGAACACAGCCACATATTTTTTTTTCTGAGCTAGAAACATGAGAGTTAATCAGCATCAGCCAAGCAGAAGAACCTAATACTGATAAGAAAAAAAAGTCCAGAATTTTTTAAGTCATTACAAACAAGTAGAAGCTACTGAAATGTAACACTGAGTGCTCCACAATCATCCAAGCTTGTACAAGGGTCATTAGGCACTGGAACGGGCTGCCCAGGGAGGTGGTTGACTCACCTTCCCTGGAGGTGTTTAAGGTGCAGGTGGACGAGGTGCTGAGGGACATGGTTTAATGTTTGATGGGAATGGTTGGACTTGATGATCTGGTAGGTCTCTTCCAACCCAGTGATTCTATGATTCTATATTCAGGACAACCCCCACCCCATGCAGTCACACTTAGGGGAGTACGCTTTTCATCACCTATATTTTATTATAATTAATAGTGGTTGGAAACTGGTGCTTGATAGAAAGCTGTTTAAACATTTACAAAGCAACACAGAGCATGAAAAGACCAACTTGTGTACCCTAAGGCCATATAAAATTAATGAAAATGAAGAAAAGCATTTAAGTATGAGCAGGTGCTGAAAATACTGGCACTTCAGGTTCCCTGAATGTTGTACAGTTAAAGTTATTATTACAGTACCCCTTTTCAAAGTCTTTAACAGGCAATTACTTGGTTATGAAAAGACTGAACATCAGATATTCCAGAAGATACAGTATGTCCTCCCCATAATTTTATACTTATAATTCTCAATCTCAGCATTTCTCTGATATAAATAGTCTGGAAAACTAGTCCTCTTCCATTCTGCTAATGCAGTGAAAAACACATCTGAAGGGCAAAACTGTAAGCTACTCTATATAACAGAATCCCTTTTGTACTTTACGCGCAACAAGTAAGATATTTTTACTTATTTACATAATGTATTCTATCAGTGAAATATATTAAAAAGCACTTTGTGGCATGCTCCACTTTTTTTCTCAGAACATAATTCTTAGGTTAATTGTTTAGAGATCACTTCTATGGCATTTTTTTTACAACACTTTGTTAGATGGGTATTTTCTGTTCTTCCTCATTAAATTAGATAATTCCCCCAAGTTAAGAAAGTCTGCTGTTCTGCTGTTAAAATAATTATTTGCTATTAAAGCAATTATTTTAATAGCAAAGAAGCAGACACTCAATTTGACAGGCTTTTTTTTATGTCATGGATAGAAAAAGGAGGGGTGTCTTATTCTTCTACCACAAAGCTCAGAGGGTAACCAAAGTGGTCATCATATAATGCATCTAGAAGTGTTTCTAAAAGGGGTATAAATACACAAGCTTTAATTATAGTGGTTTTCAGTAGCACTGGGGATGCAGGCATAAATTCCTGTTCCCACACCTTGCATTTCCATGGGAAGTCTAAAAATACCTGCCCACACCTGAAGTTCATCAGCATCAAGAAAATAAGATATCTCACTTTTTAAATTTAGCCTTTAGATATTGAGAAACCAGAACATTTAATGGGGTATTTAGTGAAATACATGTGCTTTCACATAGTTTTGACTAAATGCTTAAAATGAAATCTTTTCTTGAAAGTAAAAACTGAATTAAAAAGACAGTTAAGTACCATTTCTAGCATCATTCTTTAGAAGGAAAGCCTATGATCCCAGTACCAAGATAAGGAGCACATCAGTGAATATTACAAAAAATTCATGGCAATCTGTTAATAACGGGGAACGTTCATTATGGAAAAAAATTAACTGGAAAATAAACTACTATCGCAGTCTCATTATAGTGCAGTATTAGCAGTTCTGACTGTGAGAACTTTATTTTGTATTTCATTGGACTTGATTTGACCTCAAGATTTTGACTGAGGCTTATTCCATTTGCAGATATAAATATCACGCATAAGTTATTTTCTATACCTTATTAAAGAAATTTTTCAAGTCAGACATACAGATGAGACAACTTCTTTGGTTCTGACAAAATTTTTCAAGTATAAAGATCATATCAACCTTTGTATTGATTATTTCTCTTATATAGAGCTGGACTTGTGCTGCTTGAAAATACTTAAGAATAAAACATACAGAAACTTTTGTTTTAGTTAAAAAAAAAAAAAAACCAAACCCAAGTTCATTACCACGGGGGAAATTTAATGCTTACTGATTGCTTGAGCTATCCTCAAGCAGTGCTTCTGAATTCATGTTTTCTCTGCAGTCTGTGCTTTAACTTAAGCAGAACTGCATTATTCATCATATTTATCCACATATGTATTTAAGCAAACAACATGTCTAAAACCAACAATATTTTTACTAGATGCATGGAGACAGGGAGTTATGCATGACAATATAAATCCATGTGATTGAAAAAGCTCATTTAGACAGTATCAAGTAGTATACTTTCTGGGTTTAGTGACCTATATTATGATGTAGACCAACACTGTAAACAATTTAACTCCTGCCTTATTATTACAAGTGTGTATTTCTAGTTAATAGACTCAAACTAGTCTCTACAAGACCGAAACACTTTCAAGTCTGAAACGCTACCTGTGAATCTAACTTCCACTCACCTACAATATGGACCTTTAAACACACAGTTCTATTGTGCTTATTAAGGTAACTAGAAGGGAGAAGAAGAACGAAAGGCATGCGCACTGCAAAGTTAAGAGTTGCTGCTGTTCAGCAGACAAACATATCAATAAAGTCAGAGGTACACACTTGGACAGTGAAAAATTAGGTTCCAGAAACCACCATGGATAATGGGAAGGATGAAATGTAGGTGGGAGGACAGGAAGAATATAAAGACGCATGATCTATATTCAGAAGCACTGAGAAAAGAAGCTGAAACCATACGTGAAGGAAGTAAGCAATAGAATTGGGTGGTCTTAAAAACCTTCCCAATGAAATGTGCATCTAATGTTTTTTAACTTTTAATAATACTTGGCTTATTCAGGATGATCAAGGTGTGTCACTAATATTTAAAGTGTTCCATTACTAATATCTGTGCTAGCATGTATTTGTTAGTCTATCAAAAGCAGAAAGATTAATCCTAAAGATCATCATTGGTAACAATCAGATCAATTTTCTAGACAGCTTGATGGACCACAAGAACTGCGGGCCTCCCTCCAACATGCCTTCTGTTTCTACCTCTTCTCTTGAAGGAATATAGAAAACATTGATATTTTGCACAAGGCTTAGCTGAAACAGTAGTGGATATGACAAACTGCTTCCCTGGATGACATCACATTAACACATACAGCAGCTTTCCCTGCTTCTAATTCCTTAAAGCTTAGGGTAGAGAAACATCTCTGGATGTACCGTGTTCCTATTGAAGGAAAAAAAAAATACTAACTATAGTTAAAAAAATCAATCACAGGACTCTATACTTCCAAGCTCTTACATATGCAGTTAAGTACTAATGTTAACTATTTCCGAAACCTTCAAAATACAAGTAATTCCTAGCTAGTGGCTTCTAGATCTCCTCTTTATCTAGGATACACACCCCATTATTTGCCCTTTATATCTTTCTCATTCAGAACATTATCTTCCATGAATTCAAACACTTCAGAAACAGATGCTATACTATAAACTTGTCCCAAGTAGTGTCTGGATGGTTGCAGGCACCCAGGAGCACTAAGTCATTTGTTTTTACCATCTGTTCTATTTCCCAAAGCAATAACTTGTATCTTTTCTTCTTGATTAGGTGGCCTACTCTAGAGCAAACTCTTAAATTTAAAATATGCTTGGTTTTCCCTTGCCAAAGTTTATAAAACATGTCTCATTTGAACTCAAACTCTCTTACAGAATGTATTTTTAGCAACTACTCACGTTTTCTCTACATCTACATATCACAGAATCATAGAATCACCAGGTTGGAAGAGACCCACTGGTACATCGAGTCCAACCATTCCTATCGAACGCTAAACCATGCCCCTCAGCACCCCATCCACCCGTGCCTTAAACACCTCCAGGGAAGCTGAATCAACCACCTCCCTGGGTAGCCTGTTCCAGCGCCCAATGACCCTTTCTGTGAATATTTTTTTCCTAATGTCTAGACTGAACCTCCCCTGGTGGAGATTGAGGCC
>WAAB01018658.1:31695-43496 GCA_013389865.1 Piaya cayana | reverse complement strand
TCTTCCAGGACTGTTGGAAGATCATGGAAAGGGGTTTGGCCAGCACATCCGCCAGCTCCCTTTCATGTGTGAAAGGTAACTCATTCTGACACACTAGCCAACACACTTATCCTGCTGCTTAAGATATTTTACAAGGCAAGTAGAATTTAACAGAATTAGTTCTACGTGACTTACTCTAATGTGTTTTCTAAAACCTTTTGAAATGATGCTTCCCCTTCCCTTTCCTCTGCTTGACACTCTCTCATTTGAGCTTTTACTCTTGGACCGTCAAGATACCAAAAATGAGATAGAACTTAAGCACATGGATATTTCAGTACTTGATCTTACCCCAATCCCCACCTCAGCTTTCCTTTTGAAGTACAGCATTCTTCTCCCAGAGCTTTTAATCACATAAGAGAACCATTCACTCAGTTGATGTAATTAATCAATTCTCAGAGCCATGTGCATTTGTCAGAGGCATCTTTTTCCAATTATCCCTCCCCACAATTTTCTATTGTAAAACTGATTGATTTTATATTCTCCCAAGAATGTGTAAGTCCTTTGGTTTGTTCAGTAGTACCCACTCCAGAGAAGAACGATTCCTTTACAATCACATTCTAGCCACCAAACTCCAAATAACTTTTGCTGCTTCATCTTTAAGTTACCACTGACACTTCAGAACCAATGTGCAATTAATCATAAGCACTTCATAGCAAACCCTGAGCTGACTATGAAGAATCTTATCAACTCCACTGACTACAAACTTTTTTTAATCCTCCTAAGCATCAGCTCTCCATGTAATTTTTATATTCTGTACATTATCAAGTCCTATGATTAAGACTTGAAATACAAAGTATTGTAGTGGTTCACATTTTAATATGCATTTATCTTTCATGAACTTAATTTATGTGCAACTTTCATAGCAGCAGCAGCACTTTTCCAATACTAACAAATTTAGTACTTTCAGTCTGACACATCCTTTCAGTTTCATTTATTTCACCATGTACTTCTGTAAGCAGTCATGTTTCAGATGAACAGATAAAAGTCCCCGTAACCAGAAATGCAGTAATATAGGAGGTATGGTCCTTGTTACGTTGTGCAGAGAAAATTAAATTAAATTGAAGAGTTCTGGACACTAGAGATAATACACTTCTGAAAGATCCATAGCTAAATATTAAGAAAAACTGAACAACTTAAACCCAAGTTTCATTTGAAGTTCCTATAAGCAATCTCTCAAATGTTATTCTGATCAATACAGTAGGTCAACTTTTAGAACAATAACCTGCCCTTTAGATAAACAACAATTATGATAGTTGTATGTATAAAAATAATGCACAGAACACTTACCATGACTGGATGCAATCCATAGTACATCAATATGTCTGCTAAGGTAAAAATGTTTCCTGCAAGGTAGACTTTATCTTCAAGGTGTATGTTAAGATCCTAAAAAGAAAAAAGTCATTACACTGCTGCAGTACTGACTTTGTAAGACAAAGCAACTTTTAAAAATAATAAACTTCCTCTGGAGACCATGTATAGTATAAATTAAAGCTGGCATTTACTTCCTAACTCAGGCAAGGAGAAAAACTTTAAAGAAATAAAAAAAACATCTAAAAAGTGTCAAGATAAACTAAAATATCCTCATTCTTTGACAGTGAGAATTCAAAAAAATTTAAATGTCAGTCTCTAAAGAAAGTGTTAGCCAGCTTGCTGTTTGCCTATAATTTTTCGTAATTCCCTCACATCCACTCAAGTTTTTGTAAATACAAGTGTGATGTATTTTATGCATTAAGCTCACACTACAGAAATACTTTCAAATCTGTCTTTGCTTGGCTTCAGATTATTGGAATTCAAAAATGCAAGACTGATGGGTTTCTTTTTATTAGTGCATATAACTCAAGCACTGCTGTTATATGCTTAACAGTTGGTAAGTGGAAAATGCACTCCTGTGATCAAAGGAGACTAACTTGCTCTTCCAGCAGCAGCTTCTCCTGGCCTCCAAAACTCACTCAATGCAGCTGGTCAGCAATATCCTGAAACTGCAAATGTTTAAGAACGAGGGAAAGACAAAGGGATAGTGTGGTGGGAGACAAATAACATTTCAAGCTCAATACTGGAAATGTGATACCCATCAGTTGGCATAATTTGACACCTGCTTTTCGAAACCACTGCTGGCAATTTTTAATTACCAAAACTGTTAATTTGGTTGCTACCCAAGTCCATATGAAGGGAATACAGCTTTAACATTTTGAAATCACTCCTCAACAGATCCATACCAGAGTCCATAAGGGTAGCTAGCAGAAGGCTTCCACTTAGGTTCAGTGAAAATCTGCATTACTGAAAGACACTTTTAATAGCTTTTTGTATGCAGTCATTCTGTACGAGAAAACAGGAGGCTGGCAGATTCATTGTTACCCAAGTATATTATTTCTGAGAACACAAGTACTACACATCAGCTCTAACTCTTTACCCATCCTTCCTTTTCTCCTCATCTTACCTACTTCTCATCCAATTTATGCATCTTTCTGCCCCCTACCTGCCTCTAAAGAAAGAAACATAATGGTTAATGAGATTATCTACTTTAAGCCTGATTCCAGCATAAGCTCTAGTTTTATAATATTCCTTTCAGAAATGCAGGGTGTCCACCTGCTAGTATTCCTCTGCTAGCTAAAAAAACTTGTAGGAAGTGTACTACTTCATCCTCAGAGATCTCCTTAAGTCACTGCCTCCCATGACCCAGAAACAGAGGTAAGCAGCTTAAACATAGCTAATATTTTTCCAAGTGCCCCCAAAATAATTTTTCAGTCTCAAATACAGCACATTCCATTTCAAGACAACCTTTTATTTATCTAAAAAAAAGTCCTGGGCAAGGAGAAGAGGTTAATAATTAGTAAGCAATTTAAAAATTACATTTAGCTTTAAGCATATTGCAGTTTTTGTAGTTCCATAATTTTACTGATCTGGATATATCCTACAGTGCATCCATAAAAAACGCCAAACCAAATCACAAAATGAAAACACTGAGACTTTAGGACATCTCACCTTGCACTTGAATTTGATGAGATTCACTCCACTATTCCATCTTACTATTTCTTTGATAACCACTTCATGACAGGACTCATATAGTCCTGTAATATTTAAACATCTCCATGTCTGCTTCTATTTCTTTTAATAGAGCAAACCAGGCATAAACATTAATCCCTGCATAGTTCAAATTCTGTAAGGTCACCTGCCCCTGGCCATGTAGCTTCTTTTCTTTAGACTGGTTTGTCGCATTGTTCATCCTTAGTTAGCTCTCAAATTACTTTAAACATGTGACTATAGTTCTGAGTACAAAATTCCACAGAACACAAAGGCCAATGCAATCTTAAGAAGACAAAGACTGCAATAAGAAAAAAAAACAAACATCTAGAGAGCTATGTACTAGGAAAAAACCCAACCATAAACTTGTCTATTCTGACATTCTCTGAACAGCATTTTTCATTTATTTAACCAGAAATATAACACACATTATGATGAGAAGTAACACTACTGAAATCACACCCCCCAACCCATTTCTTCCTAGTCTAGGCTACAGAATCAAGATTTTTGCAAAGTAAAACACTCCTTAATGCTGAAGGTGCAATCAACACTTACTTCCACCCTCAAGGAGAAGCCTGGAGAAGAGGAGGCTGAGAGGAGACCTCATTGCTCTCTACAACTACCTGAAAGGAGGTTGTGGAGAGGAGGGTGCTGGCCTCTTCTCCCAAGTGACAGGGGACAGGATGAGAGGGAATGGCCTCAATCTCCACCAGGGGAGGTTCAGGCTAGACATTAGGAAAAAAATATTCACAGAAAGGGTCATTGGGTGCTGGAACAGGCTACCCAGGGAGGTGGTTGATTCAGCTTCCCTGGAGGTGTTTAAGTCACGGGTGGATGGGGTGCTGAGGGGCATGGTTTAGTGTTCGACAGGAATGGTTGGACTCGATCCGGTGCGTCTCTTCCAACCTGGTTATTCTATGATTCAAAATACTGAATTTCTGCATCAGAGAAGTTATGGTGTGCTAATTCTTAGTTTTATACATCTCTGAGAGGGAGGCTAGTTTCTGTGCAGCAATTCTGTTTGCTGGGTTTTTCGGGATGGGTTAATTTCATACAAAGAGAGGCTAATACACAAAGAACATATTTGTTCTTTGAATATACTGTGTGTTTATACTCAAAATATTAACAATTAACCTCTCCTAAAACTCTCAAGGCAATGTAAGCCATTATGCACAAACAATTATTTATTCTGGTTCATCAAATTTTATGAAGTCAGTTACTTGAGCAAATAGAATTTGACAGAAATATTATAGTCATGGATAAATTAGCACTAGTTCACAATTCTGGCTTTGAACACACACTTTCCTCTGATAATATAGACAGCTATCCCAATTTCATTCTGTAAGTCAAGCCAACTCAAAACCACCACAGTACAATAATTTTTTTGTGTGCGCTAGGCACATTTAGTTAATGTTATTCTGGGTTATGCTTCCCATAGAGGATTATATTACCGGCTAATAGTCAAGTGGTTTAAAATTCTTTAAAGTCAAGCTTTCTTAACTGACCACAGCACAAAACAGTGTTCCTTTCCTGGAGAGATTAATGAAAACACAAATACAAAATTCTACTATATCCAGGAAATTCATGTCTGCTAGCTGTCTGGTCTACCTTTTTCTTTCATGTACTGAATGTCAATGATTAAATTGATTACATATTTACTATCCTAGCATTAAATGACTGAAACTGTCTTGGAAGTTGCTTGTAACTATTTGAACTTATTGTTGCAATCCTTCAGGAAGTCTTTCTCAGAGAAATTTCAGACAGGTATTTAAAGCATAACTGCAGTTTGATGCACCAATAATCACTGAACAACTGCTGTAATTCAAATTCCATTTTTGGGTATAAGGGGGGAAGCAAAAGTAAGAAGATAAGTTGCATGACTTATTGACTAACCTGATGAATTTCCGTTTGTGCGTTCAATGAAAAAAAAAAAAAATCCAATTTACAGCCCGTATCTAGAGCAACAGCTCAACACGTCCTTTCCATGGCACATTTCTGGTTGCACCACAGCATCACTTACTATCTTTTAAGCATGCAATCTAATTGTCTGTAATCCAATTCATCCATTAAAGAGACTGAATCCCTTCCAGTTTCTGTAAGTTGAGAGAACAGCTCAGATAAGTAACAGCTGCTTCTTACTCAATAGCTTACAATGGATTTAATCATACTCCAATTTCAATTTGTATATTTTAAGCACAACACACCACACTGCTGCTGTCTGTACTTCTGTTACATACAGAAGCACATCCTTTCAGTCAGCAATACTTTTGAGGTCATTTATGCCCTAAATGCCTTTATATCACACCGCTTGAAGACAAAGAGCTGAGCATTCTCAAATGCCTCAGAAAATCCTCTGACAATGCAGAACACAAAAAAGGATTCTGCAATCATATCCAAGAGAAGCAGAGCTACATTGTTGAAGCACTGTCACATTTTTAATTCTAATGCAAGACTATCCTGGCCAACTGGCAAACTATGAGCTAAATCTGGTTGGAAAGAATATTCTATTCAACATACTGAGTTTCCTGTAAAAGACAATAAAAGTCAACAAATGTTGCCTAAATAATCAAAATTCAACCTTTTACATTTGTAGGCACACAAATGCTCCCTGAAAAGGGAGAGAAATGAACACAGAAACTGAAGTTTTAAAAAACACCTTCCAGACAAATTTGACAAAGTCAGTAGCCATTCCATTTAGAAGTGTCAAAAAAGTGTACAAGAACTGTGGATTAATGGCAGAGAGCATGGACTAACCTGGTATATATTTGTGAAAACAATAACTATTTTTTCAAACATGCACATTAAGAATTGAAGCTATCTTATTCAAATTTCTAATTGGATTTAATGATTACAGCCATATGGCATGGGAAATTAGGACAAAACTATTCAAAATAATGGAACATTTTTTCTACGAGACACAGAAAGCGGTACCCAAAATTTCTTGATTATAATAATAATTATCCTTTGTAGACTACAGATTTCTATACTTCTGTGGAAGTTTTTCTGCGAATTCAAGTACAGTACGAGTTCCCAGTTATTTAGAATGTCCCTGAAGAAGGGGGGTGGAAGGGGAGGGGGCAGGTAAAAGCCCTAAAGCTCCCAATACCTAAAATTGACAAAGCAGAAACATTCACATCTCCTGAATGGAATTCATTAACATCTTAGTAGACAGTAGATAGCACAAGTGCTTCACAAAGGTTCTAAATTCCTCCACAGAAGAGCAAAAAGTTATCAAGCACAATTCCTCAGCAATTTTCAGATGTTTTTTAAGTATGCAACTTAATTTAGCGGTAACCAAACATCAAGAAGCAAAGGAAAACACTCTCTCATTCTGTGGAAAAAAAAGTTAAGACAATGCACTGGATACTATGTTATCACCACTCCTGACAATCATCAAACCTACCCATCTGCTGAAGAACAGTTCAGAGAGACTGCTCACATTTATTTTGTGCAGCACAAGCACGTAAATCAAAGTTAGAGAAAAATCCAAAAGCATTTTCATCGGCCTGTTCCGAACATTATAGCATTTGCTCTGAATGAATATAAAAAAAACTAGCCAAGACGATTGTTTTCATGCCAAGCAACAGCTTTAGTCAACACATCAGTAAGAATAAAGCAACTGTTTTCCTAAGTCCAACAGAAAACCCTTCCTGTTCAAATTTACAAATACTGAACCAGCTATTTATATACATTTTTCAGAACCATATCACCTTAATTAAAGGTTAAATAAAGGCAGCCTAAAGTTTACAGCAGAAGCAACCAAACTGCTTTTGGCACAGTTTACTATAAATTATGGTTCTAGGCTGCAGCTGTTCCAAGACTGCCATTGCATATTCCACACACGATGTAAAACTACAAGCTCAGACTTGCCTCCCTATTTTAGTTACTCTTTTTTTCATCCATACTCCCTTTTGGCATAGTAGAGTTTAATGGTAGGCTGCCTCTTTTTCTGATTAACCACAGTGGCAAGGGAACAAATTAAAAAAAGAAAACCTTAATTGCTATACTATCAAAATTATTAGTGCTGGAACAACTCCACAGCAGCCCCATGTCAAAATAAATTCTGGCTATTCAATGTGCTAGGAAAAAAAATCCCTAGGAAGATTTTGAAGTAGTAATATCTAATGGGGCCTACAGGAAAGATGGGGAGGGACCTTTTACATGGGCATGTAGCGATAAGACAAGAGGTAACACCTTTAAACTGAGAGAGGGCAGATTTAGTTTAGAAATAAGGAAGAAATTCTTGACTACGAGGGTAGCGAGGCACTGGAATAAGCTGCCCAGTAGAGTTGCAGAAGGTTCATCTCTGGAGGTGTTCAACATCAGGCTCGATGGGTCTTCAGCAACCTGACCTAGTGGAAGGTATCCCTGCCAATGGCAAGGGAGTTGGAATGAGATGGGGTTTAAAGTCCTTTCCAATCCAAGCCATTCTATGATCCTGTGATTCCTGCCTCTGGGGCTCTGAAAGTTAAGCTTTACTCTTGAAAAATAAAAAATAAGCCAGATCCTAGAGAGAAAATAGTTGTAATACATTTGTGTGCATGGAGGGTGACAGCAAAGGCAGTTTGCTGCAGGACAGCAGTGCCTTCATTATCAACCAGTGGGTCAGTCATGCAGGTCAACTGAGAACAATTCCTTAGTACACACAGTGGCACTGCCTCAGCTGGTCTGGCCGCTTGCCCTTGGTGTTACAAGACAAGAGGGAAGATGGTCAGATCCTAAGCAGCAGCAATCACTTGTGAATAACTCTCCCAAGCTTTTCTGAAATAATCCTGAAGCTTTCATCCCAAAGTGCAGGATGGGAGTCAGTTGTACCAGTCATCTGATAGTCTGTGATGATATGTGCGTTGTAAGTTGTTTAAACTTGTAGGAGACTGCCAGCAACCCAAACCAGCCATAACTTCTTGTGCCTATTTCTGTCTTCCTTGCACTAATCCTTTTCCCTGCATTATATTTTTTTTAATATAATACTGGTCATAAAGTTATAGGTTTTTTTTAAATTTCTGTCCTTTTTCAAGGTGCAACTAAATATCAGGTTAAACTCTGATTAGTCAATGACTCCTTCAATCAGCTTTTGAAATCCCAAAGTGCAGACAGTTTTCATGCAGTATCTGTAGAGCAACCATGAGAGCAAAGGTTTTTGATAGCATCTGCACACAGAAAACAAGACCAGGGATGTCACAAAAAGAGATGTACAGAAACTCATGCTTAACCAATGGAAGACACTCCATTGATACAATGACATCAAGATAATGCAGTCATCTAGAATAAGATAAATGGTTCTTTAAGGTGGAAGTCCTCAAGATCAATGGGTCTAGAAATTTGAAAAGGACAACAGATTACTAAAAAGCTTTTGCTTTGCACCACCTTGCACCATAATGAGTATAAACTGAAGAATGGCAGATTTATGCTAAACATAAGGAGGAATTTCTTCATTAGTGTGATGCGGCAGTGGAACAGGCTGCCCTGGGAAGGAAGGGAAGGAAGTAAGTTGCGGATGCTGTGTCCCTGGAGGTGTTCAAGGCCAGGTTGGATGGGGCCTTGGTGGTATCTGGTGGGAGGTGTCCTTGCCTATCTCAGGGGAGTGGAACTGGATCATCTTTAAGGCCTCTTCCAACCCAAACTGTTCCATGATTCTATGATTTTAGGATCCAAGGTTTTCCTTGGTTTTAAGTAACACAATGCATTAGCTCTTGAATGCTGCTTCAGCTTATCTTTGGTTTCTGCAATAGTTCTGGTTGACCCACACTCACCACATATAAGAAAAGTCAGAAGTATTAATTAAGAATCTGCAAGCCTCAAGTAAAGTCAGCCTTCCTAAAACCTTGCAGCTCACAAAGCTGTTCCTAAACTTGGACTCACTGGTAGCACTGAGCATTGGGCACTTTCCACCTAAAGCATACTTCTAAATTGAGAAGAAAAAACCATTTAAAAAATTGTTTGAATTTCTCTGCTGCTTCATACACACTTCATAAACAGAGTCCTCATCACTTAACAATGTAAACCAAATCTTCTCTTCAAGTTCTGTTCCCACCACACTGCAAAAACACTACCAGTCATAAGAAGCAAGAAGAAAAACAGTAAGTTTTGCTATCTACTCCCTTCCATCTGGCTTCTCAAATAACAGGGTGACCCCTGAGATTTTCTTTTCTGCTTCTATCTGTTTAAAAGGAAGTAAGCTTCAGAGTAAAAGGAAAGTTTAATACAGTTGACCAAAGCTTCTGTTCAAATTAGCTTGGTGTGAATGGAAGTTTTGCAGAGGTTCCCTTATGATTTCACTTTCCACATGCAATTCTATCCAGTAACTCCCTTTGGTATCAATACCAATCACCACAATGCCAAGTATGGCCTGTATTCCACAATTACTAAATAAATAAGAATAGTTCTTCAAACAATCAGAGCAGTGCTATCTTGAAACATAATACCAACTTGTTTTATAACTGAGGTTTTATGAAGACAGTAAGAATCTACTATCTTACATGGCTAATAAGAGACAAGGTAGCTGAACAATCCCTCAGCAATACGGAATGCCCTGGATAGCTCACAGCATTGCAGCCATAAAGTATCCCAAGAGCTCTGCTTCACATTTTATTTACAGCTTGAGCTGTTCTCCTCCCTGTTTCAGGCTGTTGGGGTATTTTTGTCCCACTGAAAAGCAGCAAGCAGAATAAAAGACAGAGCTTAAAGATACTTTCAAGTTTTCAGTGTTCAGTCAATTTGTTAATTGGTCGTTCATACACAAATAAGCGCTGTAAACTTCAGTGTTTTGTCACTCCAAAACTCAGTGGCAATGTAATAAGTACTCCTTACCTTCAGAATTATTCTAGTATCTTCTTTACTAGAGCCTCCATCTAGTCGAGTCACTCTGTATTCCAACCACTGCTGAACAATAGCCTTCTCTTCTGCAGTGCTTCCAAGCAGTTGGTCTTTCTTAGCCTGTTTAACTAGGTGTGCAGCTATGGTCATTAATCCTGTCAGACCAGGACCATTGTTTGTTTGAAGAACAGGAACCTAGAAGAGGAGACAAAAACATAATACTAAACAACTAATTAAAAAAACCCCAGTCTCTATGAGAATAGCTATTTTTTTTTATAGCCACTCAAAAGGTATAATAAAAGCAGTAACATAAAAAAGTATATGTTCTCTTTTTACTCTTTGGTGTGTTTACACTTTTCACAGAAGCCATATATTTAACACAAGCGTGCGGACAAATGAAAACATCTTTAGCTCCAATTAATCAAATTCTGCCAATATCAGGAACAAGGAGTATTGCTCGTTCTAACACTGGCAGAAATCTCTGACTTAAGATTATAAAGTCATTAAGATTTATAAAGTCATTTAAGTCATATTAAGTCATATTCAGATTTATAAAGTCATTAAGACTTAAAATTATAAAATCATTAGCATCCAATTTCTCTCTGAGCAGACTGCAGTAGTCAGACTTACTGAAATACTTATTCATACTTACAGTTCTATTCACAGTGCTCTGACAGAAGTCAGTAGATCACTGGTATGAGGTTGGGGGAAACAACACACTACACCTCTAGCTTTAACTACATCTGTTAGTGACATTAATATGTTAAACTGTACTGTTAAGAGTCAGAAATGAACAGGCTAAAGCCCTTTCAGTCGATAATACCAATGATAAAACAGGAACTGATTAAAATGCAATACTTCATTTTTAAGTATCTGAACACACAGAGGCACTCATCTATGTTTAGATTTAATTGACAGATGGTGCAAATTGAAAACATTAATTCTGCAGTTGTACCAAGACTACCTGGCTACTACTAAATTTTTCCACTGAATGTGCAGTAAGAGACACTACAACCAGACCTGGTTACTGGATTTTTTAGACTTTACAGTCATAGCATTCAAATAGCAGTTGTGCTGTTAAATAATTACAGAAGCTTCCACTGGCAAAGAATGCATATATTAATACTCAAGACTCTATAATCATGTACAGTAAACAGAGTCAAGGAAAAAAACCATACAAAAACATAAGGTAACTTCAGAGCTTCTTTTCTGTCGTGCTTCTCCAAAAGAACCAAAGAATGGTTTGGGTTGGAAGGGACCTTAAAGATCATCCAGTTCCAACTCTCATGCCATGGGCAGGGACACCTACTACATCATATAAATGCCCTTACACATTTGTGACACGCTCAGCTGCACATCACAGTTTTCATGCCTCAGATGCCTCTTAAACCACGTAATTTAATGTTTCTGTATGAACTTAAAAATGTCAAGACATTTAAAGGAGCAAAATATTCTAAGAGTAATCATTCTTTGCAACAGATACTTCTGTTATTTTTTTTCTGACAAGAGAACTGTATCCTTTTTCATGTAATTTAATCATGGCAGCACAGATATAACTTGCACCGACACCATGGAAATGCAGGGAAAAGGAGAGTGGTTTGAGAACAAGTATGCTTTAAGCAGACATCCCTCCAAAGGCACACGACAGCCCTTCCAAGGCAGAGGGAAGAGGTTTCCAGAATCCACGAGTAGGCCCTACAGCCACAACTTAAGGTGAACGGTGAAGGAAGAGGCTGAGGCAGACAAGGTGACATGCACAGACAGCACCCTCACCTTCCCCACACCCACCACCACAACGCCCAACCCCCCAAAAAACCAACCCCCACCCCCAACCCCCCCCCCCCACCACCCGTTTCGGCCCCGAGGACCTTGGAACTTCTCCTCCCAGGACCCCCCCGGTGGGTGACGTCGTCCCCCCCCCATCT
>WAAB01018658.1:0-30529 GCA_013389865.1 Piaya cayana | reverse complement strand
GGGGAGGTTTAGGTTGGAGATTAGGAAGAAGTTTTTTACGGAAAGGGTCATTAGGCACTGGAATATGCTGCCCAGGGAGGTGGTTGATTCGCCTTCTCTGGAGGTGTTTAAGTTACGGGTGGACGGGGTCCTGAGGGACATGGTTTAGTGTTTTGTGGGATTGGTTGGACTTGATGATCCAGTGGGTCTCTTCCAACCCGGTGATTCTGTGATTCTGTGTGAAACACCTATGCAGACAGACATCCATCCACGTAGACGGACAGACAGGCAGACGCAGAAGGCAGGCACACGTGCAGATGGACAGACATACACACAGACATACACAGGAGGCGGACACTCATGCAGATGGACAGAGAAGTAGGTGGACAGAGAGGCACACAGACATGCAGGCAGACACCTGCGCAGGTGGACAGACAGGCAGACAGACACACACATGACAGTCATGCAAACGGACAGACAGGCAGACAGAGACACACAGAGGCACCCATGCAGATGGACAGACAGGCAAACATATGTACAGACACACAGACACATAGACATGCAGATGGACAGACAGACACACGGAGGCACAGACACAGAAACACCCATGCAGACAGACATCCACACAGATGGACAGGCAGACACACAGTGACATGCACACAGACAGGCAGACACACAGTGATATCCATGCAGATGGACAGACAGGCAGACAGAGACACACAGTGACACCCATAGAGATGAACAGACAGGCAGGCACAGACACACCCATGCATATTGTCAGACAGTCAGACATATAGACAGATGCACACAGACACCCATGCGGATGGACAGGCAGGCAGACACACGGAGACACCCATGCAGGTGGACAGACAGACACAGAGACACCCACGCAGATGGACAGGCAGGCAGACACAGACATGCAGAGACACCCACACAGATGGACAGGCAGTCAGACATATAGACAGACACAGAGACACCCACAGACAGACAGACCCACAGAAACACCCAAGTGGAGAGGCAGACACACAGACAGATGGACACACAGAGACACCCACACATGCAGATGGGCAGACATACTGAGACACCCATGCTGGTAGGCAGACAGGCAGACAGACACCCGCAGAGACACCCACACCCACAGACAGACAGAGAGAGAGACAGATACAACCATGCAGACACACAGAGACACCAAGGAAGTGGACAGGCGGACAGACAGACACACAAAGACACATATGCCTATAGGCAGACACACACCCATGCAGACATACACACTGAGGGAAAAAATGATTTATTACAAGATGCTAACCTATTGTGTATCTGAGTGTTGCATATAGATTTTGTGATTTTAGAACTAAGATGTAGGATTAGTTTGAATAATGTTTAGCTAGCCAATGCCTGCATACTTACTCTTAAATAAGGAATTTTAGCAAGGTTGCAGTTTGAAAGCTTGTGAAAGGCTATTACTGTATCTAATGAAGCCAGAAAACAAAGACCAGTGTGATGATAAGAGAAGGAAGAACTGGGTAGGACCAGATGCAACCTTCAAGAAGTGCCCAAGGAGCATCTGTAAGAAGGAGAGTTGAAAAGTTCAGCTGTGAGGGAGACCTAAAGCCTTCATCCCGAGACCCCCAAAGGGGGCCCTGAGAAGGCAGAGCGTGTGTGCCAGGGGGAGTAAACTTGTGTAAATGAAACTCTTGGAGCGAGAACCAAAAAAAAACCAAAAACAAACCAAACCACCTTTATTATATGCAGTAGTTTGAATTGGTTGCAAATCAAGAAAAGAAATTATTTAAATGTATGTGATAGTTTTAAAGCTACAAGAAATCTTAAAACCTAGTTTTTTAGAAAGAGGTGTTATATACTTGGGAATGCTATCAGTTTGATAAGAGCTAACAGCACCTTGTTAAAACCAGGAGACCGTAAATCACTCAAGTAGCAAGATAAGAATAGAGTTTAGCTAACCAGAGTTAATTAAGTAGGGATAGGAGAAAACTGGCAATGAATTCATGTTGGACATTGCCCCAAACGAGAAAGGTAAAAAGTTCACACTGAGGATGACTACTTTCTTCATCAAGAGGAAGACTATGTGCTTCCTCCCACAACCATCAGAAGGAGGCGTGCAGGCGCAGAAAGGGCTGATGTCGTAATCTACTGATGAAGTCATTGAAACATACATATGCATGATGTAATGATGTAACCTGTTGAATATACATTAGATTGTGTAATCTTGCGAGGACAAACAGCTGTTGCGTTGTAAAGATTGTTGGGACCAGATTTGGGATGTGAAATAACCCCTGGTTCCCGGGGCCTCACAATAAAGCACCAACATATAACTCTTCCCGGAGCATTATGTGTTTACTGTCACACTAACAAAACTTAGGTAAATAAATTCTGAGAACTGATTGTAATAGACACACCTGTTCCAGGAAAAATAATGAATATGTTACTAGAATCTAGACTAGAATATGTTTCCTAGAATCTATATGAATATGCATGTTTCACCAGTAAAAAAATCATGTACCCAGAGTGAATAATGGCAGACACATTAGGTGGAGCTATTTTCTGTGTGCCTGATGTGCAGTAAAGAATACCTTACTTAATAATCAAATGGGCATTGATTATTGAGTCTGGCTTTTTACAGCATCAATACACGCAGGTGGACTCACAGACACAGACGTGCACATACACACACATGCTGAGACACGGGCACATGCATACACATCCACAGAGGCAGACACACAGATGCACACACAGACACCTACAGAGACACCCGTACAGAGACAGACAGACACACAGAGGCAGACAGACACACACAGAGATACAGGCACACATGCAGAGACCCACATGGACACTCAGAGACACTCCTGCAGAGACAGACACACAGGGATACCCACAGAGACAGACAAACAGACACACACAGATACACAGGCACACATGTGGACACACCCACAGAGACAGACAGACACACATCAAGCTGGCCTCAAGCTGCGCCAGGGGAGGTTCAGACTAGATATCAGAAAGAATTTTTGTGAAGTTTTGTGAGTGAAGAAAGGATGATCACACAGATCCAAGTCATTATATGTTCTGATAAAGGGCAGCAAAGGAGGGGGAAGGATAGAAGCAGGGTTAACAAAGGCACGTTAACGAACCATGATGAATTATGATAGTGAAGTTAAGAGATAAATCACACAAAATCTGATCTGGACATAAAATAGCCTGATCTAATTGCATGTTACTGAATTGGAGATATGTTAAAGACATGATTTAATCACCTTTTTAATTGACATCCATAGCAGAACATCTTCATTCCTCTGTATCTGCTCATAAATGTTACAAGTCAAAACACTTTTACATTGGCAGATCTATTTGTGCAGAATATCAAAGTGTACTTCTTGATAGAAGACTGTTAAATAACAAACTAGCATTTTTACTAAAAATAAGAAGTCTTGTCCTACTACTGACAATTTCAGAACACAGATGGAGTGATATCACTTTGTTAGTCGTCTTAAATAAGGTGATCCTGACAAATGTCCTAGTTCTTCAATGAAATGCTTTATCTTGATACAAGGTGACATTTAGATTTGTACCTTCTGTTATGGAAAGAGCCTGAAAGTGGCCACAGAGCCTTCCTGTAAGTGGGGTGCAATTCTGAAATAGTGAGTAGTTTTCTAAGCTTTTGCAGGAATTTTCTCAATCTTTTAATTTAACAGCTGCAAAGCACTTCATTAAAAAAAAAAAAAGCTCTGCTTAAAAAATGTCATTGCCCTTCACAAAGATTTTTAAAATTCTTCAGCCTCTTTCCTGCAGCAATATTTTGAAATGCTAGTGTTCCCACTGTGTTCCAGGGTGGTATAAATGAATGATCTGAAATTGTACAGAAAATCTTGATTTTCAGTGGGTAAATTGACAGGAATATTTTACCAATTGTTTTTAAAAGCTAGTTGATTGTTTCATCATTGAAAGTGAAAGAGCCATCTATCAGTAAATATATACACACACTTACAGGTTATTTTATGTATTTGTACTTCTTAAATACTTTGGAACCTAGAAGCTGAGACATATCAGTGTGAAATATTAGTATCAATGGATTTAAGTATCTATCAGTAAAAATAAAATGAATAACTTCAGTTAGATGAAAAGATAAAGTTTTGAGGTTTTTTGCTTTCCTCCCACCTCAGAAGTTTTAAAGTCCTTGTAAGGGGCATCTTTATAAATTAGGTGGAGATTAACTGCTTATGGTTGTGTAGCAGTTTTCCCTTCGTAACAGAGTTTAGCAACATCTCTGCATTTCTTTTCCTGGGCACACTTCTCCCCTGATTCCATTAGATGGAGCTTTGTGACTAAGACTGCAGAAGAAACTTGCTTCAAAGTGCAAAATATTTCACTGAGGAATGGCTGGGGGAGGAGGCGAATGAAGCCTACTTTGCTTAGAGGTATCTATGTCCTGTATGCAAGCTCGATATACAGAAATCTGAATCAAGATCCTCACACACAAGGAAAATAACTTGAAAAATCGATTTTGTCAAACAGAGCGCTGCTCTAATCTGCTGTTATCATAGTCAAGTTCCAAACCTAAAATACCTTAGGTTATAAATTAAATGTCAAATATAATTAATTTGGCACTCGAAACATGAAGTGGATGACTGTCCTTTAGAGAAAGCCTGACAGCTTTATGTATGTCACATTGGTATCTGTTAAAACAAGCTTTACATGCCAGACAATCCTTGTGCAAATTATACTGCTGTTAGGTATACCAGAGTTTTGTCAGTGTAATAAGTCTCAGAACAGTTTTCCCCTTAATTGTCTGAAGGTTTTGCAACATGAAATAAATCAACTGTCACCTGCTTCAGCTGTGCAAAATAATATTTTTATCATACATCAAATAAGCAATCTATTTTTTATTCATTGCTAGAGAAGTTATTGTTGAATATTTACACATAAATCTATGTTTTATACAGACAGGAGTGTTTTTCTGCCCTGTGCCTTAGACCTTCTGCAGTTACAAATTGAATCCAGTTTTCCTTCTACCTTCTTAAATTCAGCAGCAGCAGCTGTAATCCTGCAGAACCCTTCCACAGGAAGGTCCAGGTTTTAGCTGCATGTTCCACTCTTCCTCAGCCCACTGCCTCGACATGTGGAGACCCCCATTTTGAACTGTCTCCTCCCCTTGCCCCAGAGGAGAAGCATAAAGGTCTTTCTTCACTATTTTCGCATTTTGAGTCCCTACTTTGCACATGGAACTACGCTAACCTTAATGCTTATTTATTCTCAGGTACCCTGGAGAAAGAAAAGAGGTAGATTTGCCCAGTGGACTCTTTTCCACAGTTGTTTAAATAAAAATATCAATAAACCATGCTATTTCCCACTAATCGGACTAGTAGGACCTTCACAATCCAAACCTCACAAAAATTCCCCAAGCAAAGACTTAATAGCAGAGCATGGCCTCAAGGTTTCATTGCTGTAGTTTCATGATTAATTTTTAAATGCATGTAACAAACTGGCTAAATGTTTGTGACTGATACCCTTCATGCTGTCTGATCTACAGCCTGTGGTAGTGGAACTATTCCTTCAGCTTAAAAGCAAAAAGCAGAGGCTGAGACCTTGCTGCTGTTACACCACTCACTGAAATGGGGGGGAATGTGCAGTCACATTAAAAGATCCAGACTGGTTCCTGGCCCCTGCTGTGGCTGAATGAGGTAAAGGTGAAACTGGCTTTTTTTCTTTTATTTCAAGATCTCTTGGAAAATTGAACACATGAAAAGAATTATTATTGTAATGGCCATCTCTGCTCTGGTTCAGCTTCCCATTTTCTGCTGCTTAACTCTGTGCCATACAACAGAAACATGAACCCCAGGTCTGTGAAGAAGTGTAGCCATTCTTGTATGTGTCAGACAGAAAACAACGCAAAAGCAATATGTTATACATAAGAGGCATGATAATTTTATCTTTTTATCTCACTTCCACTAGGTTACACTGACAAGAGGACTTCTAGTTAGAAGTCTTTCTACAGGCAGCATCTCAGAGATGTTATTGTCCCAGAGTCTGATTTTAGCCTAAGAGCATATTGAAGGAAGTAGGAAAAGGACAGTTTGCTATGATGTTACTGCTGTGGTAGTGCAACACCAAAGCTAGGGCAAGGGAGACCTGTCATACTCCTGAGGAGAATGATCTTATGTATATTTGGCAAAATACGCGAATGTTTCTATTCATTGAAGTCAGAGCACTGACAGGATTAATCACTGACCGTTACAAAATTGATGTAATTAATATTTTTTCTTCTC
The DNA here is from genome assembly GCA_013389865.1 of Piaya cayana. Lineage (NCBI taxonomy): Eukaryota > Metazoa > Chordata > Aves > Cuculiformes > Coccyzidae > Piaya > Piaya cayana. Next base: position 24,269 of record WAAB01018658.1, on the reverse strand, counting down.
TTCCGTGGAAGATGACTCCAAGTAATGCCACTGTGCAGGCATTACAGTGATTTAAGGTCTTCATCGTAGTGGCGAGGCAGTGCCAAATCCACAGGCAGGATAGCTGCATTACTGCAATTCTGCATGAAAGCTAGTTGTCCCTGTTTTTAGCGTGCTCCCAGGGCTGACTTGCCTCTTCATAGCTTGAAGTTCCCTTGAACTTTGCCTGTTATAGGTGTCTCTGTGCCTGGATCTCAAAAGCATCATGATTTGATTTTGAGATTAAATAATGTTGAACATGGGTGTGAGTTTGGGTTTGATAACTTCAGAATAATTTTGACAGTTTTCCATGAATTTGGAGACCAACAAAGAGCATGTATATATTTTTATATAAGTATATACATATATGTATCTATAAAGAATGTGTCACTGATTGTCCTTTGAAGTGATTTTTGTCAGGAAAACTAGGTAACTTTATTGTTCAATAAGGAAAGAGTCATCTTAGGCACTGATTGTCACAAATATGATATCCACGAGAAAAGAAAAATATGGACCTGCATGATAAATTTACTGAGAGTTGTAGAGACATAGTCTACTCCCTGTTTCACCCTTTTTTCTTAAGTCAAAATGACTATCCTTTATCCACTTTCCTTCCAAGTTAGAAGATAACATTAAAGAAAAGCAATCAGAATTAATGGGTGTATGGAAATAAAGAATTATGGAAAATGGCTGATTTTTTTGGGGATAGAAGGGAACAAACTTATGTCTGATATGCTGATCTAGACTTTATAGTTTGGTGTGGCAGAGGACCACTGATTTGTTCAGTGTCTGTGCTTATCTACCACACACAGTTCTGTTCCTGATAGATAGATAGATAAATAGGTGAAGGCAATAACTAATTTTAAGGGTAGTGTAGCTAGAACATCACACCTAGTTCATTGTGTGTAAATGTGGTACTTTTGGTGGTTCAAAATATCATCTGCTTCTTTTACAGCTAAGTAAGTGCTGGGCTTTATCTGCCGTGTTTTCAAGAACAAAACATGATCATTGTAACTGAATCACTGCCGGCAAGCTGTTTTGGGGAGGTATGTCCTATTTACATAATGCAGAGAAAAGGGCAAGGTGTTTTCAGCATATGCTATCGGTAACGCCACGTTAGTCCAGACTAATTTAGTTCTCTGTTCTCCAGCTATTGCTGTGCTGAGCTCGACATGTGTCCTGAATATACACTAGATGGCAGGCAGGTCAGGTGGCTGGAAATGAGCCTTGCCCATTCATCACACAGCCTTCGCTCCTGCCTCCAAAAGATCAATTGGTCTTCCTCAGGCCTATACGAAATCACATTTGGCTCGCTTTACTGGATATGAGGATGCAGTCAGCAGACTAGGACTGATCTAGCCCTCTGCCCACAAGATGCTAGGCCATGTTGTTTCCAACAGATTTCCTTTTGCCTTTTAGCCAACAAGGAGAAGATGCCCGATCAGTAACAGCTCGATCAGTAGCAGCTGTTGTTGAGAATAAGGCTTGTGTTAGAGAAGTGAATGTGTTAAAGAAGTGCTGTCAGCACCTGAGGCAGGCTCTGATGGCTTGTCTTCAACAGTAGACTCCTGTATTTGCCCTACAGGAGATGATGGCAGCTTGTCGCAAAATTTTTGTAGCAGAACATCTTTCCAATGCTCTGTGTTTGCCCCAGGATGAAAGATGCCCTCAACATTGCCCTTAAAGCGGAGATCTCATTGTGATGCCAGCATGTACAGTCTTGAATACATCAGTGCTTACTGTAAGGTCTTTGGGGAGCTTTCATGAGACAAGGTCAAATTCAGCCCTCGTGTAAACTGGTGTGTTGCTTGCTTGATGCACAGCTCTGTCAGTGTAACAGAAATGCTGTCAGCTTTCACCTCTCCTGATGTCCTCAAGGAATGGATGTATTTTGAAGGAGATGTCACGTCACTATCAGATTATGCTAATGTCATAGGTGAGACTCACAGATCTCTAAGTGTAAACTATATTTTAAAAATCTCTTTCCAAGAGATTTTATTTTTCCATTAGTGATATTTGTAGGAATGCCATAAGTAGTCATTGGTTTTTTTTCCTCAAACAAAATGTTTCCTCAGTGTTGAGTTGCAGTCAGATGCATTTAGGATTGATGCTTTGGTATGCAAATTCCTGAACTACTGCACCTCTTCATATTTTAACAATGAATTAATCTCTAGGTTTTAAGGACACAACTACTCTACAGCCAGACTCATGGTAATGTAGAACAGATAAAACAAGTCTATACTGAGAGTTTTAGGGAGGTTGCATTATCTTTTGCAGGGTTAGAGCTCTTCCATAGAAGCAATATAGTTTTTTGTTGCCAGTTCATCTAAACCTACTTGGCACATCTCTGGACAACAAATGGTGGGAAACCTGTTTTCTTCCCTAGAATTTTCTCTGAAGTAAACTGCTACAGCTTGTGACTTTGGATCAGTTGTGAATTATGGAGAATTAGATGCTTGTATAGCTTTAGTTGCCTTATTCACTGACTCGGGTAGTAAAACAGTGGACACTCTTCAGAAGAACAATAGGAAAATCTCAGTTTGAATAAACAGACATTATTAGAAACTAGGAAGTTTAAACTTCAGTTTTCAAATGGCTCTAAGTACAGTTGTCCTTTGGGTTTCTGACAGATTTGTACTGAGGTGGGTTAAAATCACACCTGGATGCTGTACTATTGCACTGTGTGCTCTTTTGAATAATTGCCAATCCCAATGGCTCCTCGTCCCCCACTTTTATTCCATCTATCTGCACTGACTATACTGCTATGTAAAATTGTTCAGAGAAACACCTTGCTTTGGAGACCTGTGTCTGATGGCTCTTCAGGGCAGGTATTGTCTGTATCACTGTGTATGGGATGAATCATGGCTATTTATTGTTGTGAGAAGATCCTGCTTTTCCCTTTATGCTTCTCTCCCACCCTTTGTGGCCTTTCAGTATTGCAACTTGCAGTGTTTAGAGAACACACTAGTTAAATCAGTAACAAAACCCGAAGGATTTGCCATCCATTGTTTCTAAACTAACCATCTGACACTTTACTTAGAGTATGGATACATATTCTCTAATAAGACAGGAATAATCAAATATTACACACAAGCACATTTTACTTTGATACTTTTTGAGTCAATGAGGAGACACTCAATAAAAAAAGGAAATGTTGCAGAACAGAGAAATGAGGAAAAAATAATACAGACATGACATAGTGAATAAGCAGGTGTGTTTATAAAGACATGAACACTGAGGGAATTCTTCACTGTTGGCATCCAGCCTCCAAGGAAAGCCTACAAATGCTTTCACCTCCAAATGCAGTTTGAGACAAGTTGCATGAAGGCAATGGGAGCAAACATCAGGACACAACCATACAAATGAAAATATGAAGCAGATGACTCACCATAGTTTGAGTCATCCTTCATGTACGTGCAATTGCAAGGCTGATGTACAGCAAAACCCCTTGAAGTTGGTATTGCTAGTGAAATTAAGTGTTATGTTCCTGCATTTGTTCTTTGCTTCTCTGTACTCTGTCTCTTTCAACTTCTAATTGCTGGAGATGTAAATCTGCAAAGAAAGCAAACATTCAAAATATAAAATTGTAATTAAAGCAGTATCTTTTATAACCTTTTAATTGCATATTTTTCCATTAAAACAACTTTCTTAAAGCTAAAATATGCTTGGGCTATATGTTATAGACCTAGGCCAACACAAACTCTGTCTGTGGGAAGCTGTCTTTCTGAGGAGAGATTTATATTTAACTTTTGGCAAATGTGTATGTTTGACATTAGCGCTTATATCACCCAAATAATAATCTATATTAGCATGGATATGTCACACAATGATCTGCTACTAAGATCCAAGACTGCAGGAAGAATTGCACACCAAGCTTATGTGTCTGGGCACTTCAGGTTCTATTGTACCATAACCCATGAGTTTGATAATGCATCCACCAGAAGAAAGCAGACCTAGGAACAGAAGATTGTACTGTCCTCTAGCACCTCTGCAAAATCACACAGTTCCTCTTTTTTACCAGTTTTAAAAAATTTATTTAGATTTTTGTAATAAACCCCTTTTCTTTTGTCATGAACTCCTCTTCTTTCCCTCGTTGCTCTCTGAAGTGATCTTCAGTCTTGCTTTCTTGCTTCCTGTCTCCACACAAAACTTGCCAAAACTGTAACCAGAAATGCTGCTTGTTTTTTTTTTTTTTTTTAAATCAACTGTTCATTTGCTGCTGTGTTTTGGAAAGCATTTTGTGGAGGTGAGGAGTGAGGATTTTGTGATGATGAGTATTTGAACTGATTACAGCAAGAAAGTATAACACAAAAGAAGAAGGTTATGATTACAAACTGCTGGGTGTTGTTCAACACATCAGTGGCATTGTGAAAAATCTGGTTTAGAATTATTTGTGCCCACAATCTGGAGGATTGTAATTGGGTTTTACTCCACAGGAGCTCACAGAGATTCAGACAATAATTTGTAAAATATACCCTGAGATCAAAGTGGTTTGAAATTCAGACTGATATTCTATCTTTTTTTTGGTTTGGAAAAAATGAATAAACCCTTGAAACACTTTCATTTAAGGCCAGTTCCTGCCAGCAAGGGAAATTTAATCCACTCAAGCCACCAAATCACTGAGTACATTTATTCATTAAAGTAATCAATCAGTGGAAATAGGTTTTTCTTTTTATATATTAAATGGCAAAAATGATGAGTTCATAAAAATGTCAAGAAATTTTCATCTCTGCTATCTCTTTTCTTAGGTCAGCTGTCTTCAAATGTATTATCCCATTTGTAGGAATCTTACTTATTCTGTCTTTCTTGTAGAAAGCTGAGTATTGAGTATTACACAGAGATTAAAATTGAGTAGAAACTATAGCAAATGTCAAACATAGCAGAAATCATGACACTTGCTCTTTTGACTAGTCACAAAAGCATCAACAGTTGCTAATTTCTGAAGCTAGTACTCTGGCTGTGTTACATTAATACATCAGTCACAGCAACTTTTTGTTTACATTTTCACTAGCATCTACGAGTTTGTCAAGATCTATCGTCTCTTTCCCTCACACAGTTGGCTTCTTTTATTTTGACAAATGGACCCTTGCCAAGAAGTTATGTATGTGCCTTGCACATCATCATTTGGAAGCAGGAGACAACTTTGCAATTATCATTTTTCTCTACTATTTATAACACAGGCTGTTTCTTTGAGATCTTTTAGTGGAAAAGACTTGGTGAAGAAAAACATCAACCGTCCATTTGCCACGGTAAATAAAATTACATGCACTGTTTGTCTGACATACTCTAAACCTAGAACTTAAGCTCCTTTTAGTTTGGGAAAGATGAAGTACCTCCCAGGTTCTTCTTTGAGCTCATGTTCATTTAGGAAAGCAGGAATGTAAAGGGACCAACCGTGTGTCATTAAATTTAGTTTCTTACTGCCAAAGGCAATCCTTTAATATAGACTAATCAAAATTTATCAAACACCCACCTTTGAATGCAAGACATTACTACTGTTATAAAGATGCTAAACCTCAATTCCTTACCTGTGTCACAGCTAAGGAATACATGAAATAAAGGCATGGGCAATATTTTGGATGATGCATTCATTTCTTAGGTGATGTTTCCAAATCTTCCCAGGAAGCCATGGGACAATAGGCCAAGTGCCAAGCTCTGGAGAAGGAAGGATATTCCCAGCTAATTTCCTGGATATTCTCAGCTATTTTCCTGAAGTGAGATTCTGTCCTGAAATGTGCTGTTATCAAACCCTCTTAGTGTGGAGACTGGTGACCAATTTAACTCTGCAATTGTGAGAAAGGCATGCTAAAGAGACTATTGGGTCTTCCTCAATAGCTCCAGGAACATCCATTGCCTCCCCCAGCACTGTAGCTCCATCTGTGGCCATTCTTCAGAGGAAATAGATTGACAGCAGCCCTGCAGCATGGACTGATTGAATGTATGATAAGTAGGCAGCAGTGAACAGAAATCAGCTTGGCCCAAAAAATTTGTTTGCAAGATGTCAGCAAGATGTACTGTTTACTTTTTCAATATGGTCACGGTCCAAAAGCAGTCTCTGTACGTAACAAGGTCAACTTTGATATGAATTCTTACCCCTCACAGTTTTGAAGTTGACCAATAAATATCTTTGAAGCAAGCAGACTCTAAAGGGCAGCCAAAGGCTTGTTTATATGGGGAAATCAGCATGTAGTAAGGTAAGATAAAAAGTGGTGGTACAGTAGCTGTCTGCACTCATTCTTCATAGGGAGAGTGGTGAGCCCTCAGGAGTCTCTCAGATGGCCTCTTCCAGTGCTTGTTGAGGTAGTTTAAGGGGTCACTGTCCCTGGCTACTTGTGTTGTCCTTTTGTTGGAGATTATGGCCCCTATTCCAGTAGTTATAAAAAGGAACACATGACCACACTTCTACTATCCTGCTCCACAGCCTGCTGCATTCAGTGAAATTACAAGTGAAGGCAGATTTGTGTTAATGAGCTGAGTTGCTGTTGATGGAGGGTGAAGGACTGAACAACATGGAGGTTTACTGCCCCAGCTAAAGGAAGAAAACTGCTGTCAGAAGAGTGGGGCAAGTGCCATAAGTGGGATAATTTTTTTAAATCTCCCAAAATCTTAAGAACATCTCTTTGTGTATGACATGGAATAAGATATCATGTATTTAATGACTAAAACCATCCACACAAGGAATTGGGGTAGAGCAGCTAGTGGCTTGCATAGTTACTGTCGACATAGCTGCGTGTGTAGAGTCTTGCACTAAGTTCTTGAGCACATTTGCAAAAAGAACTCTGAAAATTCCTGTTACTTAAAAACATAGTCAAACTGATCCTTTTTGGACAGATTGACACCATATTGTTTATTTTTTCATTAGGACTCAGCAGTCCTTGCATTCTTGATGACATTAAAAACAACAGAGCTTTGCCTGAATGAGGGTGTGCTGCTACAATGCAGCTATCATTGACTTACCTCCCTAAATAAAAAAACCTTCCAGATCCTGCTAAACATTCTTATATGACTGCAAAATAGGGTTTTTTTCCCTGAGATTTTGATGTGGATCTACAAGTTTTAATGTACATCTTTTTGAAGCCTTAGCCCTGTGCTGCATCATGGTTCCACATAAATGAGTGTTAAGGTAAAGAGAACAAAGAAGCTGAGGCACTTAGTCTCACACAGCAACTATGCAACTTGGAGATCATGTTATCAGTGCATAATGATTTGTTGAACACTCAACAGAGAGCTAACAGAATATCTTTCAATTGCTTTGGAATTTTGAAGGAATTCAGGTATCTTAAAAGTGTCCAGAAAACACAGTTAATTTTCAGGCTACTGTAGGTTGCACTCACAACCTTAGCGTCTTAGCTGGCAGGCTTAAAATGACTAGTCTTTGCTTTTCATCAGGTATCTTTACAGATGAATGATAATTAACAATTTTGGATTAAATGGGGTATACATTGACAAGACTGCCATGCATCTGGCTGTTTTAAGTTTATCTCTCTTCCCTGTATCTAAATCCTTGACTATGTGTAAATGAATATACTCACCAGCAGAACAATTCATGAGGTTGAATCCAAAACCATACCATGCAAAAAATACTAACGTCACCTGCTGTAGCAACCTCACTGGCATTGACACTTTCCTGTCAAAGTTTCATAGACTTGGCTAGGTCTAGTTAAGGTCGAAGATTTCAGGAATTCCAGGCAGATAATTTGTAACCAGTTTCCTTCTGTCAAAAAAACCATCTTGCCCTAAATGATTTGTTTTATGGGCACTATGAATTCCTACTTTGAAAGGCATCTAGGTCAGTATTAATAGTAACAATGAGAAACCTAAAGACCTGCAGCTTCCTTCAGGTTCTTTCATGCACCATTGCTGCTACTGAAAAACAACTATTTACCATTCAGCATGCACAAGATCTTTGCTGTAGTGGAGGCACTCTGTTCTGCTAGCCTCAGTGAAGTTGTTTTACGTCTTCTGCTGATATTGATGTCAAAAGCTTAGTCGGGTTGGTGTTTGTTTCCTGTGCAAATACGTTAAAAAGTTCTTGAAGAAAAACATAACTTTGGATTCTCAGAATGTTTTGTCTATTTCTATTCCAAGGCTTTCCTTTCTTCTGCAGCATTTGAGGACATCTGTGTTCTGTGTGAGCAACAGAGCACATGTTAGTTCTGCTCTGTGTGCTGGAGCAAGAAGTGTTGCTGGTCAAAAGATTCTTATTGTGTAGGTCTATTGAAGAGAGAATGTAAGTGGAAAGAAGTCATCAGTGCTGCTGGAAATCATTGCTTTCCTATTCCCACACTTGAACTTGAGTTTTGTTCTTAAAATTATTGTATCAACTGGAAATGCTTAGTGTTTCACACAGAATCCAAGGGAACAGGAAATCCCGTGAAAATACACCATTAAAAGCCCAGCCCTGCTTCCACTCTTGACAAGAAGAGTTTTGCCACCAGTTCAAATGAAAGCTCTTGAACTGTGATCCAAAGCCTTCTGCAATCATCAATTCTTGTTGTCTTCAAGAGCTCTTTTGTACAATAACAAAACCACATGAAAACAGAAGGGAAGTACACAGATCTGTTTGAGGAAAAACAGGACAGGTTCTCAGGTAATTAAATTATCACAGTTCCACTGTAGGCAACGATAGTCGCTGTATTCACTGAAGTTATGCCAATTTTTCCTAGCTAAGGTTGAGGCTGACAGTGTTTGAACACATTACTGTTCCATAGGCTGCTGCTCTATCTGTAAGTTTGGATGAGACAGAAATCGGAGGCCAAATGCTGTCCTTCAAAAGTGTTAGAGAAGACTGCATTGCATTTTGTATAAAAAGATGTAAATTGTTTTCAGAGTGAATGTAGTTAATTTTTCATCACTTAGTTTTACAGAGATGTGTAATTGCAGCTGGGAATGGCTTATATTAAATAAACTATGCAGCCATGATGAGGTTCCAGCCACTAGGAAGGCTTGCAAGTTCAGCTGACAGCTCCCCACAGCCAGAACTAAGACATCCTGGCTTTCATCCACCTTCTTAACCTCACAGATGAAAAGCAGAAACTTTTCATCTGGTCTGATATCTCACATGTATGCAACATGTATGTTGGATGTAAAGTCTGGTTTCCAGAGGCTACTGGAATGACTACGTCATGTCGCAGGGAGAGGTGCTACTTTCCATGATGCATGGAGCCAATTATACCAGTGCCTTGACAGAGGTGAAGGGAAAGACATCACTTTGCTGACCCTGACAGATAACGAACTTGCACCTTGAAGCCTGATGTCTGACTAGTTGTTCATTTTTTTTTCTTTGCAGGGCTGCTAAGCAATAGCGTTTCATTTACCAATGTACTATCTAGTGCATTCTTCTTGGTTCATATCTGACACTAACTGAAAGATCTGTACCTACCCCTCTGAAGATGTAGAATTGCAAACTGACAAGCCCGGTTAGTGGGAGCTGAGTCAGTAATACCTCCAGGGATTAAGGGGACAGGATATTTATAGGCAATCTAATGTTTTACAGTAGATTTCATTTTTAAAAAATCTAGCAATTAGGTACAAATATAAAAAGCACTAAATATTGAATTACTAAAAGGTCATGTTTACATAATATGTTTTGCCCACTAGCCAAATAGTGAAAAATTTAAGCATTTGATTTCACTCTAAACTTTATACCTTTGATAAATTTGAGATCATTGTTGTATTAAAGCCATTTTGTGTCCTCAGTGGGAGTTAAGGCACTCAGCATTTTCAGGTTTGAGCCTGAAGTAAGAGTGAGAGCGCTAATGTGACCGCTCTTGAATCATACAGTCTAACATCTGAGAAGGATCAGGAAGACAATCCTTAGCCCTGAGCATAATATACAAATGAAATAGGGGTTATCTTGGGGCAGCATAATTCATTAAATGTTCCTTCTAAATGTAAAACACCATATTCCCTCGACACAGTCAGCCTCTCAATCTGCAGTCTAGTTGTGACATAAAAAATGATATTACAGTAAGAGTAAACTTAAATTCAGAAAAGCTCAGAAGCTCAGTGTTAAATCTTGTTTTATTTTCCCATTACATCTCATAAAACATCCATAGAAAACATTCTAGATATCATAGTCCTTTGAAAAAGTGCCTGATATTAGAAGATGGGACTAGATCCTCAGCTGGTGTCAATCAAGAGATATACATTAATTGTAATCCAGTTACCCTGTAGCTCTCTCAGTGGAGAACCTAATCCAAGAACTGTAACAGTCGGTTAGAACAGTCAGTTAGTGTATAGCTTCATTTTCCCTCGTATGTATTTATTTTTTACTTCAGACTAATGCTGGGGAATAAATTCAAACAAATATTGTGATCAATTTTTTTTTTATGAAGACTGGATTAAATTATATTGTGACTGAAAACCAGTGAATTTCAAGGGAGTGCATAAGTTGATCAGATCATGTAAAGTTCAAAAAATCCTCACAACTCTAATTCTACTGTAAGACATATATATCATCCCTGTTGCACAGATTGTATGCCCTTCTCATCTTTGATATATTTATCCTTACATCAAACTCTCATGAAACAAGGAAGGATTATTTGTCCAGTTTGGTCAAACAGGAAACAACAGGATAAGTGGTTTGCTTAAGGCTATGGAAGAAATATATCTCAGAAGAGTTTGAGTTTTTTTCATGATGACCTAATGCTCCAGTCACTGGACTACTTCTACCTGCCTAGTTCACCTTCTGCTATTTAATTAATATGGGCTCTATTGACAATCTTTGGCAAGTCAGTTATTTATGCTCCATCTTAACCAATACAGAGGAGTTAAATTGTCTGTCTGCCTTGTGAGCTGACAAACGGAGGGTGCTGCGTTAGGGCAGTGGTTATTGATTTTAAATGTACTGTTTCCGTGCCACTGGCAGGAGACCAGTCCAATGACTAGGATGATTCAAAGATGCTCCCATTGGCTCCACCAGCACTGCTCAACACCTTGCTTTATATTCTGTGTCATGCAAGACAGAGACAGTCAAGTAGCAACCTTGCTCTCCCTCCATCATATAGCCCCCATCTCTTCTCGAAAAACTGCGACCAAGTCTCAAGGTCTGAACGCAGGCTACTGCTGACCCCGGCAGATGTTCAGCTATATCCAATGGCACTTGCTTTCATTATAAATTGCCAACTGAATGTAATGGAAAATTAAAGAAGCTCATGCTAAGGTCTTGGGTAAAAGCTTTGTATGAAACATCCCAAATGGGAATATAAAAATACTTGTGAAGAAAAGGGAAAGGAAAAACCTCAGTTAAAGAGAAGCATTTGTATTGCCCATGTTTTGGTCATAATTTCTTCATGGAAACATGGCTAATTCATGTATCTGGAAAAAAACCTTTCTGACTGTTTAGTCTCAACTCAGAGGTCAGTCCTGGTTCACTGTCCACTGAAGTAGACAGTTGTACTTCCTTGTGTTTATGTTAAACTTAACCTAGACATTTTGAAACTATAATGGAAGTACACATCTAGAGTCCCTTCAAAACTGGAGATTACATTTTGACTACAGATAATACTTAAGTCCTTTAAGATACAGAATGTAATAACAATGATGTTACAAGTTATTACTAGAAAGATTGAGTTCCTTTTCAGTCTGTCTGTGACCATGCAACATTGCAAAAGGGCCAGTGGAAAAAATAGATGAATCTGTCTACTTACTGGCTTTTTATTACCTTAGTATAGTGAGATAAGGAACAGAAAAAAATATGCCTTTTTCTGAGTGATTCCCTTTTTATTCAAAAATCTATGAGGATTTAACTTAAAAATATATGATGCTATTGAGTTCAGCAAGATGCATGATTTCTTAAACTAGGCTCACCGTTTCTTCCTGTCGGTTATATGTGATCAGTTACTACAAGTGCCTATAATTCATTATACATTTATTTATTGGAGGTGAGAGATGGTCTTCTAGAAGTCTTTCTCATATGGGTATTGGGGCACAATACCCAAGAACTGACTTTCAGCTAACCAGTGAAATAAATGTTTCAGGTCACATTAATTGGTTGATGGAAATAGCCTCGTGCTTCCAATTTACCTCAGCCCTGAGAATCTTGCCTGTTATCAGTGATCTTGCACCTGACCATTTTTGGTGCAGTTTTGCTTTGATGTGGTGTAGTGATGCTGAAACATTTTCCCAGAAAAATAAAAAAACGTTACAGACCATCTCATGTCAGGTATCCCATACCTCAAATCGGTGGAACAAAGCATGTTATTTCCACTTACTGAGAAGAAACCAACATTGTTATTTCTGCTGCTCTAGTGTCAGGGCTTTTTATTTCCACTGCAATGATGGTACAGGCTCTCATAACCAATAAGGCAGCATCCACTCTGCTGAAAAAAACCACAAACCAACAACAAAAAGAAAAAATTGGCGGGTCTGAAGTACATTAGAGCACACAGAAGAAAACTGACTCTAGGCTGCAACTAGAATGGAAATGTCTATCCTCTCCAGAGCAGTGGTGGGATTTGACTAAAAAGTGACATTTTAATGAAACATCAGCAACCTCTGGAATGTTTCTTCTACTCCAAATAGTGCAAGCAGAAAAAAACAAGACAACAAACCAAGGGTGTGTATAGATTCCATGCTGACTTCAAAGCAGGGAAAAGAAATGTATTATTTGCTTATGGTTGTGTAAAATAAATTCAGGTCAGATTTAAAGCTTCTAGACTCAACTGGTCAGACATACTGGACCCAGATACACCGTATCAGACAAAAAGAAGACATATGCCTCTCCAGCAGCATAGGTTTTAAGATAATTTCCTTGGAATAAGGGACAAAGCATCACTTCCTCTCAAAGTTTCTTGCAATGAGAAGCAGCACAAGGCTGAAGTTGGGGCTCCCTGGAAACTTCTCTGTCACAGAGTTGATGTGAACCACCGCACTGTGAACACTTAGCTGTGCCCCATTCCCAGCCCACTCTTCCCACATGTTAACCTGAACTGCCCTTGGTCTCCAGCCCTTCCAGTGACTTTCTCTTACAGCGCAGCTTGGTGCTGTGACCTCCTCCAGCTCCCAACAACAGGCTTTCTGTTTGACAGCATGTGAACCTGGGCCAGGAAAAGACTGACTAGATTCTAAGAGGGTTACAGGCTATGGAGTCATTGTCCCTGAACACACAGAAAGTTGGGCTCTTGGTTTGGTGCAAATCTACATAGCTTATGGATGCAAATGGAAGAAAATGAATTTGTTTTAGCTGAATGTACAATCTGTAGATTCTGGGGTTACACAGGATTCATTTGCTGTGATGAGAAAAGTTAGTTTTATCGCTTATCCGTGGAAAAAATGGGTCTCTGTTAGCCATGAAACTAAGATTCACTCACTCATGTTTATATGACTTTATTAACACTTGATGTATTTTAAAAATGAGGGAAACTTCAAGAGGGAATCGAAAAGATGCCATTTCCTGGTGAAAATGACAGTTCTGTTATTTGTAAATGTGATGATCTTCTCAACATGATAAATTAGCACAAAATGTAGGCAGAAATATGAAAATGAGTCTTTGACAGAGATCATCACCTTTCACCTTGGAACATGCATGTAGATGCTTTTTACAGCATTTTTTTTCTGGATTGTGACTTGAGAATTCACAATACAGAAAATTTTGTGTAGCATAGAAATTTTTATAAAATGGATTCACTTCATAGAGGATTTCATTGAGAATTATTTATTTCAAGTCACCACACCCTTTAAATTTGAGGCTGATACAGCATAAGATGTATACATCCTGTATTACTAAAAGCTGGGGACACTTTCAAAATGCCCCCTACCATTGCCTCCAAAATATCCTAAAATTAATTTTAACACATAATAAGCCCTTCTCACCAGTACCAGCTAACATCTGCCTAGTTGCTCTCACACATCCTTACCCAGAGGCAATGGAGACACGACCAACCTGAACCCCATTTCTCAGAGAGAATAAGGACAGGGAGTTAGTTATCTCAGTCCAGCATGGACTATAGCATTTGGATTTGTAACAGCAAGCAGAAGCAGTACTACAGGGCAGGAAGAAGCTCAGCACCCTCAAGCCTGGAAGCATGACAAAGTGGCGCTGAGGATGTGGTCCCTGCCAGGTAGCTCCTGCCGCATGGTCTCTCCAGTGCCGGCTGAGGTCACTGTGGCTCCGTGCCTCCCGCTGCTTTTGAAGCAGCTTTTTGCTGCTGGAAGAAAGGAAACAGCAACAGATTTTTTTGATTTTTTTTTTTCCCCCAGCACATATAGTTTATAAAAATGGGGACTAACTGATGGTTGTAATTTTGATGGAGATTTACCTGTAGGCAAGACAGCAATAAAACCCACACTATTAACAGAAAGCTGATTGAGTTAATGAATATAATTGTCAACTCTACAAACTGATTCAATCTGTCTAACAATCTATCAGTTTGTCTTTCCTCTTGCAGTTTGTCCTCATTTATACCTTGCTGTATAGTGACTGTACGTGAATAGCTAAAATCCTCATAAATACAAAATTGTTTGAGGGAGGACTGATGGATACTTGGGAAAGAAGAGGGGATCTGCTAAACAGGGTAATTTGGGCTAGGCAGCTGAACTAGTAGGAACCATTACCCTTTGTCTTTATTGTACAACTGGCCCAGACCGAATTCAGGTTTTCTACTGATTCGACCAAGTCTGCAAAGATCTATAACCCATTTGCTCATATTTCAGCTCCATCTAATCCATCCAGATCTTGCGTATAGTTAATTTTATTTATTAGAAGAGTATTTTGCTTGTCCCCTCATGCAACACTGCAAGCCTCTTTCCAGCATAGAGTTTCTCTCCCTCCCAAATTTTCTTACGCTGTGCCACTGTGTAAGCATCGCAGCTAATAGCTGATTATCTGCACAACTGCAAGTTTATCCTCAAGTTAGTTGGAATAGACAGGGGGTCCAGAGGCTGCATTGCCACTGCATACACTTCAAATTTAATGTGAAGTTTAATCAATAAAAATAACAGCAATAGATTTGTCTCATTCTGTTTTTTTTAATGCTGTAGAAATGCGTGAGTGTAAATGGTTTTCAGCTGTTCCTCAAGAGATACCTTTGTCATTTATTGATCACTTTGTGCTTCACAAGAATTCCTATTACAATGTCACAACTTAAATTTGCCTTGCCCTGATGCACCTGAAATGCCTAGATGTGTGATGGAAAAAGAAGTATCATTTGGTGCTTGCATGTAGATATTATCTAAAACAACAGTGTCTATAATCTATTTGCTCATGCAAACTTTGAAAAACCCTGAAAAGAGGAAAAAAGTACAATTAAAAAAAAAGTGAAAAACCTCTACTCCGAAGAATAGAGTGGAACTGCTTGTTAGGAACTTCAGTGAGTGAGTCAATCTCTTGCTCAAAAAAAGAAATGTTAGCTAGAAGTTGAATTAACTGAGTAAGCCAACTAACTGAAGTCTTAATCGTGACCTGTAAAAATAATAGGATTGTTTGCTTTTTTTATTTTTTTATGCATATAAAGACTGACTGGTAGGCATTTTTTAGAGAAGATGAGAAGAAAGTAGGGATTCTATGTTTGCTGTTCAAGTCCTGTCTTGCCTACCTGCCTGTGAGAAGTCAAAATCTATTTAAATTATAACATCAGACAGAAGAGTTAGGAGAGAAAAAAATGTGAAGTGTTTAGAAGTTTTTAGCTTTTTTTTTTTTTTTCCCAGTTTGTTTAATTTTAGTGACTAAAAAAGCATTTGGAGAGAGGATGTTTTTATTTAAAATACAACATCCATAATTCTTACATTATGATGTGAAAGCTGCACCAGATGAGCTATACCTTGGCAGATCTCCCAGGGGCTTAAGTAGGGCAGAATTTTACCCATTATTGTTAAAGCAAACAAGTCTAGGGGAAGAGGGAACAATCAGAAGGAAAAGATTCAGCTTTTTCATTGTAATAAAGAAATAAAAACAACAAAAAAGAGTGCCAGCTTAACTTTTACAAAAAATCTTCAGCATATGAGCCTTTCACAGAAAAGCTTTAGACAGATCTCAGTGTCAGGTTTGTTATCTGAAAATATCTGCTCTAAGTATAACTCAGAAATGAAAGGGGCATTGGGGTGGTGTTGGTAATTGTTTTTTTGGGGTTTTTTTTGACTCAGTAATTTGACAGACTCAGCCTTTCATTTCACCTGAAGGATTTACTAAAATATGCAGTCTGAAAGAGTAGCTTGAATTCAGACACGTGTATAGTACCATGGCAGACTGTTTCTCTTTGGAAATCACAAGAACTTTTCCTCTTTTAATACTTATTTAGAGATTTTTTATGCAACACCAGTAACACTATTATCTCAGCATTGACAGTATGAATATAAATTACAAATTCTCCTTTTTGAGACATTTAAACCTTTTCTGGATAAAATGGTAGCAAATGTGATACTAATTGAGACATAATCCTGCACAATAGTGGAAGACATTAGATCTTCATGAGTAAAAGCATATTTTTAATTTTTAATATTTTTAAATCTTTGGAAGGCATAGGATAATGTTCTTAATTTGTTACTTTTTAGTAGAAGATCAAAGCGCATTATAAATAAACCTTGATTTGAACAATACATTTTCTACACATTCTCTAGGCCTGGGGATTTTAGAAATCATCAATAAACTTTTGGTGGTTGTGTAAAGCAATATGAACTACCTCTGTGGCCAAAAAGTAACATAAGTAAATTTCCATGGTTGTTAGCTTAAGGGTAAACATTTTTTAATCTTAAAATCTAGTGTAACTTTCCAAATACACTCAGGTACTATGATGATGGGTAAAACATCACATCCAGAATCAGGATGTTACGTTAGAGAGAAGATTGTTCTTCACATGGGTGGCCACTTTAATTTGTAGTTCCCCACTCTCAGCAGCTCCAGGATCAGCTTTATGCAGAGGAGTTCGACTTTCTCAACCATGCCTAGGCATGTCAGGGAGATGTGTATTCACATGCTTATTTCATGTCCCTGCTGTTGAGCTTCTTGACTACTGACACACTCAAACACATACTTGACTTTAACAGCTTTGCTAAACTGGGAACTAATTCACCTACAATCTCAGTTTTGTGCAGTAGGGATATATGTTAAAAAGACAGAACAAAAGGAACATACCAAAAGGGTTCTATGAGCTTAAAACAGACTTTAGGTAGTTTTGAGTCATTCAAGTCCACTGTTGAAACTAGTCCATAATGTTTCTGCCTTGTTTCTTGTTTGGCTTTGAGTTAAAAGTGCTTTTCTGCCAAAATATAGGCTAAACCATTAATCACTATGGCCAGTAGTAACAGTGGCAGTATATGAAAAGCACTGGTAGTAAGAGAAAGACAGGACATGTAAATGCAATACTTTATTCAACATTAAACACTAACATAACTGTTGCTTTGAAAAGTTAAAAGTTGTATTTTTGGAACTGCTAGTAAGAAGGGTATAGAATGACTTCTGGTCCATATTATGCCATTTTAATTCAGAGTGTTTTTATTTACATAGTTTGACTGAACATTTCATCACACTATTCCCACACATCTATTTTTTAACTGTGTGACATGTCACAGGTTGACATCATGTGAAATGTGTCCAGTTCTGGAATTCCCAGCATAAGAAGGGTGTAAAACTGTTGGATCTGGTCCAGAGGAGGGCCACAAAGATGATCAGAGGAATGAAGAACCTCTGTTATGGATACAGGCTGAAAGAGTTCTGGTTGTGAAGCCTGAAGAAGAGAAGGCTCCAGGGAGACCTCATAGAGCCCTTCCAGTACCTAAACGGGCTACAGAAAAGCTGGGGAGGGATGGTTTACAAGGGCATGTAGTGATAGGATGATGGAGAATGGCTTAAAATTGGAAGGGGGAGTATTTAGATTAGACTGTAGGAAGAAATTCATCACAATGAGGGAGGTGAGGCGTTGGAACAAGTTGTCCAGAGAAGCTGTGGATGCTTCCTCCCTGGAAATGTTAAAGGCCTGGTTGGATGGAGCTTTGAACAGCCTGATCTAGTGGAATGTGTCCCTGCCCATGGTGGGGGCGTTGGAGCTGGATAATTTTTGAGGTCACTTACAACCCAAACTGTTATATGACTATCATTCTGTGAAATCACCTAGTACTTTTCACAGAATTATTTCAGTCCAGTAATAAAGAAAAGTTCCCATTAGAAAACAGAAAAATGAGCAGATGGACAAAACTGCAAATATTATTTCAGTTTCATCTAATTAACTGCAGAAGCAGAAAGATTCTCTCAGTGCCAGCATTGGCAAATGCTGATGCTGATCTGTGTGCCTCAGCATACAGTTCTTGGAAAAGGCTCCTTTGGACTAATTGAATCTACAGGATGGATAGAGGACCACTTTATTTATCTAAAATTGGTTTTCTGAATAAAAACAGTTAGCCTCCAACTAACATTTAAAACATAGCTGTTCTCCATTCTCTTATCTCGCATCTTTTGAAAAATTATTATTATTATATATTTGCAAACACTCATTTTATCCTACCAGGATTTACTTATGTCTTTCAATGGGACAGTAAGCCCCGAAGAGGTTTGGATATACAGAAGCCTGTTATGTCCCATTTTCCAGCTGTGGGAAAGTGATTCTCGAGGAAGGGAAAATGAGTTTTTTAAAATCACACAGTGAGATTAATGATAAAGCCAAGCATCAAATATTTAGACTGTGGTCAGATGATCACTAAGATTGGATTTATGCATTACTGGATCACCTGGCAACACAAATTTGGTGCAGACAGGCACGCATTCCTGTTGAATTATTCACATCACATCATATAGTGCTTATATCAGCTGGTGTCATGAGATAGCCCAAAGTACAATGAATCCCATATGCCATTCATACTCATCTTTCTAGTACATTTTGGGATGATGGTCTGTTGCACTGTAGTAGGGAAGCTAGCTCCTGCTTATGAAGCTGTTAATTACCACAGGAACAACTCTAGAAAGTCACCGTGCCACAAGTAAGGTGCTGTTTGCATATCACCATGTGCCATGGCATCACAGTTACCAGGATGCAGTAGATGGCAATGTAGATCTGTTGCTGGCTAAGAGATGATAGAGTGATCTGCTAATGAAGTAAGGTGATCAACTAATACTAAGTTGAACCATATATGCTGATAAATTAAAGTTCCACATTTGTTTTTCATAAATGCCAATGGTTTTCACTCTTGGCCATCTTGTTTCTGTTTTGGCTTCTTTACACAGCTGTGTCATATGTACTCTCCCAAGTTCAGATAAACTGAGATTATTGCAACACATTTAAACACAGCATGATGCAATTGTACCTTATTGATTCCTTATGATATCCTGAGTGGTTGTGTACATAGGCAAAGCCTAAGTTATCTATCTAGATCTATCAAAACATTCTTTACTTAGTAAAGCATTAGTACCCATGTTTATGAGGTGCACGTGTAGTTGATTTCTAGAATGCAATTGTGACTGCAACACTAGAATAGATTGAAGCCAGAGGTGCAGAAGAGTATAATCTCCATGAATTAGAAATTCAACATGAGATGAAGTGTTGGTTGGTAAATAATGGTGTAGTCAGATTTACTACTGCAAATCCACCTAGAAAATCTTAAGAAATTACCTCCCCCAGTTCTTTGTGGCCACTTCTTAATTCTATGAGAAAGCTGCCAGCACAATTCTGTTTCCGTTCATCCAGATCAACCTAAATCGTTTGCGTTGGAAGGGAGACCTATAAAGGTCATCAAGTCCTGCCACCCCCATACTGAAGAGGGACATCTTCATCTAGATCAGGTTGCTCAGAGTCCCACCCAATTTGACCTTGAATATTTCTAGGGATGAAGCACCTACCACCTCTCTGGGCAAACTGTTACAGTGATTCATCACCCTCATGATAAAAAAATTATTCCTTCTATCTAGTCTGAATCTAACCTCTTTTAGTTTGAAACCGTTACCCCTTGTCCTGTCACAACAAGCCCTACTAAAAGTCTATCCTCATATTTCTTATAAGCCCCCTTTAAGTATTGAAAGGTCTTCCTGAAGGTTTCTCTTTTGCAGGCTGAACAACTCCAACTCTCTCAGCCTTTTCTAATAGGAGATGAAGGTGACTTGAAAAGTCCTGGCTGATTAGGCATTGAATCTATTAAGACTTACGTAATCTGCTCTGGTGGCTCAATTGTGGGTTGGTAACCACCAGCTGGAAGATGATAAATGACAGCTGAGGGCAGTAATGGATAGTTAGAGGTTGTAATGTCTTGAAGGCTCCAATTACTACCATTGCAACTCTGACTATGCATGAAGACAGTGTGGGAGTGACTTGACTTTGCCAGTGACTAAGCAATTAGCCCCAAAGGCAACATGGCATATTTCTCTGTGCCACCATTTCCCGTCTGCAGAAGCAGAACAGTGCTGTGCATTCAGTTTCACTTAGCACATTCTACTTTGACACTAAGTGTGAGGATTCAACATTAAACAGAAATTTCTCAAATGCATCAAGAGGGAACTAAGCATCTATTGAAATATAACTAAAATGGTAGTTCGAAATTATGGGAGATGAGCCCACATCCTTGCAGTAACAACAGTTACACTTCATTGCCTTCATATTCTCTTTTTCATATAGAGAGATCATAAAGACCTTATTTCACTGTATTAAGATCACATGGCAAGCCTTTTCTTGGAGCAAAATGCCTGCTAAAACATTTTGGTTTATGTAAAGGCACAAAGTGGTATTACCTATGGGGCTTCGGGCTGCAGCGGCCTCCAGGCAAAATACTCTACATGCTGAAGAGGAAATGCAGTTACTGAAGTCAAGTTTATGTTTTTTAACCTATTTTTCTTGAGATAACTTTGTCAGATTGTCAAACAAACTCTCCAAAGGGATTTGAGTCACAACCACATTAAACTGGAATCCAATCTTGTTATGCTGGCCTCAGCGAGTGGATATTCCCTCTGAGCAAGCCTGCACTGTATTAAGCTGCCTTCTGTTTCTTCAACCTAAGCTCTGAATGTATAATCATATTTCCTTTTGAAAATGACTTGTTTTTCTTCATTACAGAAACAGGATTGATTTTCCTACAGAGTGTTACACTTGTCGAAGCAGCTATAATCGAATTTCAGTGTAATGTCCCTACACAAGTAATTCCCACAATTAAAACTGTAACTGTTCTGGATACCTGTTGGTTTGGATTCTAATCTTCACATGTATCTGGAATAGGTCCACTGAGAACATCAGCTAAATATACAGCTTGTGCAAATCAAAGTCACTGAAGCCCTATCTGTGGATATCAACTGTGGATACAAATACCAATTTTCAATGAAATGAAGAGAGGCATTCATTAATACTGGTATGGCAAAAAGAGAATATTGGACCAATAAGTCAAAATAAATTCCCTTTCACATCAGTGAATGACAGCAACTACATAATTTTAAAATTTTTCCAGTATTCCAAGCATTCCCTCATCTTACTCTAAATAAAATTAAGTGGGAGTGCATACAAGGATAGCAATGTTCCAAGAGTTAGCTCAGGAGCGGCTTCAGTCACTGAAGAATTCCCATACCAAGCCATGGTAAGAGTGCACTAGCTCAACAAGCTGTATTGTGAGTGAACAGCCTTGCAATTTAATGAAGACATTTAGATAAGTCTTGAAGAAACCATGGGCTAATATTGTGTCCCTTTATATGTGTGACTCTCAAGTGCTGACTTTGCTACCTCCTCAGCAAGTCCATGAGTTCTTTCTGAAATTCTGTGATTAAGCTGCCATGTCTGCTTACATGGGATATGAAGAGCAAGATCTAGGCAATAGTCATTTTTGGAAAAACAAACCAACTCAAACCCAAACAACAAGCCCCAAAATATTTAAGATCACGTTTTCTAGGGCTTTAATCTTCCCTAAGTTTCTTCCCCTCCATTGTTACCTGCACCTTTGGAGGCTTTTCTTCTCCCTTTACCTTCCTCCAAAAAAAAAGTCCCAACTGAATGGACTTTAGTTCAAGGAGATGTTTTCAGGATTGCTGAAGAAGTTCCCCTTAAATAACCTGTCCTTGAATATCTGCAAAATAGAAATTAAAATCAAACCTGGCAAAGTGATGCAAAGCATGTTGTGATATTACTAAAATGATCCTGAAGGTCATTCCCCAGAATTCCAGTAATCATTTATAGCCCTAGTAAGGCTGTCCCAGTTTGTTAAAATTCACCTTTCCTGTATAAAATGTCTGAGAGAAGGCAAATATGGTTGCCTTCCCAAGTACATTATGCCTTTCCTGAGCTCTGGTCGCTGATGAGGAAACCACAACTTTCCTTCAGTTAAACTGACATTCATTCAGATGCTTTGAGCTTCCCTCTTTTCCCTTATACGCTTACACTACATATGCACATGTACACATCCATGTGCTCCTGCAAAATGCTGAGAATCTAAGTTAACAGTAAACAGTTAAGAGAAAATGTATTTTAAATATAAAGCTGAATCATAGCTCCCACTGCCTGGCGCTAGTTAGGTGATATAAAACCAACTATAAACTTGCCCAAAGGGCAGCTCTGGTTTTCTTCTGTTAGAGGGGGATGGATGTTTAAAGCAGTGCAAGCAACAGTGCTCCTGAATTTGCAGCTTCACCTATTTTCTGAAGGTCAAGCAGCCTGACCTCTTTACAGACGTATACTGCTGCATGCATGCACACGCACAAACACACAGGGAAGTGTGTAAAAATAAAGGAATTATTTGCCAGCATGCCTTTCACTTGCATCCACTTAGTATTATCTATTGTAGTCATTCCACTGGAGAACATTGTTACTGAGGCCAGCTCTGCCGAGTGTTAGTGCCCCAGAGGGGACTCACCCATGTGTTAAATATTTTAGCTCTCATAATAGAAGGTTGTTCTCTATATTTCAATCACAATTCACTCAGTGTTTAGAGATTAGATACTTGAGAGTGCATCCCAGTAAGCTCTGTTTGCTTTTGATATTGAGAGAGTGGCCAATAAAACCATGTAGCACATACTGTTTGTGAGACTGATGCATCTTGTAGCAGCCAGCAAACCAGATACTCAAGTTCATCTCAGGCACTTTATGTGTGCAGCAGCCTTGCCCAGTTATAGAGAGCCCTGGAAACACACGACTTCCAGAGCCATCAAGTACTTAGGAGAGTGGACTGGCTGGAGAGCTACAGAAATATAGCATCCCTTTACATTTAGGCAAACAAACTGCTCCTTTCTACACAACAGTTGTTCTGAAGGCATCCTGTAATAGAAAAGACGGAAATATTTCAGGCTGCTTCATCTGATTTAGAAGGGAAAGCAGACTTCATACAGCCTTGTTGTTCTAAGGAGAGAACATGTAAACATAAGGGAAGGAAGAAAGCAGGGAATTACAGGAGGGAATTTCAGATTCCTTGTGGAGTTATTCACCTCACACTCTTTTAAAACAGTCTGGAGTCCTGAAACAGCATGCACTTTAGAAGAATGTTTCAGTTTTGATTTCCTTTAAGTGGATTTGACTTTGTCTCATTTAAAGCGAATGTGTTGCTTTATTGACATGAAAGTTTTGATGACATACCACCCTAATTGTTCGCTGCTCTAGAGAAGCACAAACCTGCAGCCGATGCTCAATGACATGTTTTTGTGTTTCTCGTTGTTATAGTTTTCCACCAACTGATCATCACAGCAAGTCAACCTGCAAATAAGTACTCCTGGGCACTTTAATGAGGCCCTTATCTCTGGCCAACTTAGAAATACTCATTGGGCTCTTCCCTGTTGAACAGCAGCGACTCCAAATAACCCTCCCATTAAAACAAATGCGCTGCTGTCAGAGATGTCAGGTTGAAGGGGCGACAGGCTTCTGAAGCTGCTATTGCATCATTCTTTTGCTGGGTCTAGGTACAATGCCTACCAGAGTGATTAGAGCAATTACTCAGCACTGTTTGTCACAGTCAATCAGATCTGACCAGCACGAATGTAGCTGTGACCTAGACCTGCCTCTCTAGCAAAGCACTATTGTTGGTTGTCATCTTCGTCTTCAGTAGCTCTATGCATGCGCCTAAGTTGGAAATGCACTAAGAAAACTTCCTAGCAATTATTTCTCTTTTGTTTCTCCCTTTGATGGGCCTCTCCAGTCATCTGGTGCATGCCTTCATACTCTTGTCTTTTTGTCTGTGTTCCTGTGGATATGTACTGTGGGTTTTTGCCAGCTGGTTAATTAGCAAAAGCTACTCAGGATTTTCTAATGTCACCCCTTCTCTGTTGTGTAGTATGAGCCAGAAGGGCTGCTTATTGAGACCTAAAGGATCCTAGGCTGCAAAATCCTCAGAAAAAGATTAAAACAACCTCCATTATAAAGAAGAGGAGG
>WAAB01018657.1:51020-71418 GCA_013389865.1 Piaya cayana | reverse complement strand
CTGAGCCCTGGGGAACACCAGGAGACCTGGCTCAGCAGAGCTCACATACTTGTTGCCCTGGGTTTGCAGACCTCCGCAGGTCCGATAAAACTCCCCCAGGTCTGCTGCCCCTCACCAAAGCCAAGGCACAGGCTCACTGTCAGCAGGGAATAGCCATGTCCCAACTTGAAATATCACCTCAGTTCAGTCTGGGAAGTTTAGATGCTTGATATTCCACTTCAGTTTGAACCAGTAGTTAGTTTCAATGTGATGTTTCCACTGCCAGCAAGGGTCTGGGACACACACAGAGCAGAATTGTCCTCCGTGTCAGAGTAACTCCTGCGGGACCAAGCACCATGGCAGGTTTTGAGCCAGGCACCATACAGACCCAGGGCAGAAGTCACATTGCATGTGAGCACCTGCTCACACGAAGCACACGTGCATGAAGCACCTGGGTGGGTGAGCCTGGGGGATGGAAGTAAATCATTACCCAGTTTACTTGTTTGAGACTTTGCTCCAGTTTCTGTAAAACAAATAAAATCACCTAAAATAAAACCCAAAACCCAGTAAAAAAATACCCTCCCTCTAAATGCAGCCCACTGGCTCACCTTGTTCAGCCTCGAATCTTCTGGTAAACAGCATGGATAATGGTGGCCACCAGGCTTCTCCAGCATCTCTACAGGTTTGTAATGTGTAAGTCAGCATTTGAAATCTATATCTCTGTGTAATTAGGAGTGCTCAGAGCAGTGACTCAGACATTCCAGCACACTCACTTCTTGTCGTTGGTGTGTGAAATACAACTTTACTCATTTTTTCCAATTACTTTGGACTTTAAAAACAGTAATTAGCTAAGTCAGCTCGTTATCAGCTCCTGTGAGTAACCTGTCCTCCTGCCAGTCCTCTGCTGTGTTTTGGTCACAGGCAAAGCCTTGGCGGTCATTCCTAAGGTTTTGCTTTTGTCTGAAGAACCAAGGCGGCCAAGGGAGGAAAATAGGTTCTAAACCTGTGGGCCCTTCCACACACGTTCATTTTAAGCACTTGAACACTGAAGTAGCTCCACACTGAGTCTTTATATGGCTTGGTAAATAGCAGGCAAATCGTAAAATAAAACTTTAGAGGCATCATTTTCTCACTTCTCTTTCTGTCGGCGGCCAGGCAGGCATCGACTGACCCAGAGTGAAAGCACCATCCTTGCTAATGATGCTTCCCCTACTGTGCTTGTACAGCAGCTCTTATCTGCTCAGCTCACAGAGCATTTCACCACTACATCTGCAGCCAAACGAAGGGCAAAAGACAGTCTGCTACTTACCACCACTCACAGCCAAACATTTCAAAGGGGGTTACAGAGCCTGTTTTTCACGAGGGGATGATGCTGTTTCCTCTAGTGGGCTGGTAGTCCCTGTATTTTCTTCCCCAGTGGGACAGGCTTGTTGCGAGACCCCAGCAGAGGTGGCTGCAAGATCAGTATCTCCTTGAAATCCGTGGGAAGACTCTAGTCCAGCCTTCAGGGGTGAACTACTGCTGATAGGACTTGGACTGGCACGTATAGGAACAGGATAATGCTCAAGAGAAATAATTCTGTCTGCAGCACTTTCATATGAAAAAAAAGTGGAAAGAACAACTTCTCCTGGATAATTCAGGTGATTTCTGGTAGGCAGACTGCATTCCTCTGCCTTTTATTGCAGCAAAGCTCCAATACATGCAGAAAGACAGTGGTACTGTCCAAAACTCAACATGCACAGCTAGAGGTTTCTCTGGGAGGAGAACCATGCAGGTGGAAGCGAGACAGCAAACAGGATCAGGCCCTACAGCTGGGCTGGAGATGAAAGAAGGGGAGTGTATTAAACATTCTCAGTTTAACAGCTCTCCTCAGCTCAGGTGGGATGAGCCTCAAGGGTATGTGAACCTCTCTAGCTTATTTTGGGTTCAAAGAGTTCAGAACATGAGTTCACTAGCCCTTTTTTCTTACACTCTAAACTAATTTTCCCTCAAGGATTTTTTTGTGGTGATGGAAGAACTGTGAATTTTGCAGTGACTTCAGTCTGCTGCCCATGGATATACGAATGTTTTTACACTATAGAAACTGAGGCAGTGACATGTGAAGGCACAAACCCAACAAAGCAAAAGCAGAGAAGAAACTAGTGGTGAGGTTCAGCTCATCTGGCTTCAGCTACCTGAGGTTCAGGCATGCAAACTACACAGTTATCTACATCTTCTCTCTACTGAGAGCTGAAGGACCTCCAAGAAGTCATTCTTTCCAGACAGGCTGTTAAATTGAATCACCTGGAGGTGTTTATCTCCTTCCATGGAGTACAGGAGGTGACTAAACAATTATCTCAGGCTAGATGAACAAGGTTTAATTAAAATGGAGGCAGTCCAGCGTGACTAGCCCCGTGCCAGGGTAGGAGGCGGCATCGCAGGGTCTGCAATGGGGAGCTTCTTGCTGGCTTGTTGGGCCAAACTCAACCAAATAAATGATCTCTCCTGACAGCAGTGACTCTGGAGGTTTACTCTGATGAGTTGTCCTGGGGATTTTTGTTAATTCCATTTTAGATCAGCTGAGCATCCCATCGACATACAGGTCATGAGACCAAATACTACAAAGTCCCTTTGTCCCCTGGTGCAGGGGATAGCTACTGTACTGGCAACAACTGTGGTGGGAAAGAGTTGTCAAACACCACTCAGGGAGGCTTGTGATTGATAAATATTGGTGGAGCTGATTGTAACCTGCTTGGCTTCTGCTTCCAAATGCAAAGAACCTGTGGGGAAGAGTTTAAACTGCATATAACGCAGCCCTCCCCCAGCACAGCTGGAGAAAGCTGCAAGCCTGGGCCATCTCCTCACCCCTGCTGAGCTGCTCCCAGCACAGAGCATCATAGGAAAAGGCTGTTTCATGGCAGTGACCACTCTGGGATTGTATTCCTGTGGTTTTGCTCATCTTGTCGGAGGCAAAGGTATCATCCAGTGCAGCTCCAGAGGCATCGGCTGCTGCTCCATCCCTGCAGCTCCCAGTGGAGCTGCAGGCTGTGCGCATGTGTCTCTTGGCAGGCAGGGTGTCCAAGAAGGCACCTGGGCAGGGGAATGTTTGGGAAAGAGATGATTAGTGGCAGGACACGCTCTGGGACTGATGGATTTGGAAATACCCAGGCTCCTGAGCCAGCGGAGGGCAGAATGAAAAAGGAAGTATTGAAAAAAAACAACCCCAAAGCTGCGGTGGTGTTTTCATGCTTGGCTTCTGACATCCTCTCCCTCTCTCATACACTTGACTTCCTTGCTTATTTTTATCAGATGAAGCTGATGGTCGCTGCTACGGTAACGTTGTGTTGTTGCAGCTCTAGCAGTGAACAAGCGTTCAATGTATGTTTCCTTTGCGGCTTCCCTCCCCGCTCTGTCTTCCTACCCCTCAGGCCTCTCAGAATAGCATTTTTTACTTTGTTATGTCTTTGTTGTGAGCGTTGCCTGTTGCGATGGGCAGGGGTTCACCCCCCAGCTCTGCTTCTGTCACCCCCAGGCAGTCTCCCTCTCTTCTTGTCCTGCTTTTGCTGTCTTAGAATCATAGAATAACCAGGTTGGAAGAGACCCACTGGATCATCAAGTTCAACCATTCCTATCAAACACTAAACCATGTCCCTCAGCACCTCATCTACCTGTCCCTTAAACCCCTCCAGGGAAGGTGACTCAACTCCCTCCCTGGGCAGCCGGTTCCAGTGCCCAATGACACTTTCTGTCTTGGTGGGCAAAGTGCAAGTCTGACCCTGAGTATGGGCCTGGGGCTTTTGTTTTAATGTGGAAAAAGCAAAAAACTACTTTCCTCAAGCTGATAACTTGGGGTGGAGGAAATAGCTCTTCATGGGAATGATCAAGTTTGATTCCCCACTTAGGGTCACTATGGGGATGGTGGGACTGGAAGATAAAGGCTGGTACTCTCTCCTACACTGTGGAGACCAGGTCATCTCCCTGCCCCAAACAGCGATGACCCACGTCTCCTGGGGTGGTATCAGAGCCTCATCAGTGGATTTACCTGTGCTCCAGCCTTGTCAAAGTCATCTCTGTCCACAGTGTTTTACTCACAAAGGTCATGGCTCGTTGTAGTTGAGGAAACCTTCATACTCTCAAGCTCTTTCCCAGCTGATCAGGCTCTATTCCTGGTACCCAGACTGCACCAGGGTATTGCAAGCAGCTACCCCAGGTTTCCAGCTCACACTGTGGCTGCCACCACAGTGTGATAAAACTGAGTCCCTCTCATTCCTTCATCCAGATGAATTTCAACCAAGCAACTGTTAGGAGCTGCAGAGAAGGACAGGCACCCTGGGGAACATCCCAGCCGCATATGCAAACCATCAGGCAAGAAACCATGAAGCTACAAATGAGGTGGCAGCCCCTCACTATCACACCTGAAGTCTCATCCTACCCTCCTTCCCTTTCTGCCCCTTGCTAGCAGCCACTCCCAGAGCCTTCTCTCCCTTTGCAGCTCCTTGCATTTTATCCAGCTCTGCTCACCACCACATCGATCTACGGTGCTACCAACAGCCCTAGGTATTTGCCAGGCAAAGCTCTCACTGTTTGCAGGTTTCCCTGAAGTCGGTTCCTCTCGAGGTATTTGGCCTGAAACCTCTTCCCTCCCCCTCATAAAAAAAAAAAACCAAAAACAACACTCACAAGCTTTCATTTTTGTTATGACCGTTTTTTTTTTATTTCAGCAAGGCAGCTGTTTCTNCCCTAGGTATTTGCCAGGCAAAGCTCTCACTGTTTGCAGGTTTCCCTGAAGTCGGTTCCTCTCGAGGTATTTGGCCTGAAACCTCTTCCCTCCCCCTCATAAAAAAAAAAACAAAACACAACACTCACAAGCTTTCATTTTTGTTATGACCGGTTTGAGCTTATTTCAACAGAGTTGCTCTTCATCTGGGCTTGTGCAGCTCTTTCTGAAGAAGAAGAGAGACCCCTTTTTAATCAGAGCGGCTGAAAAGCCAGTGCTGCTGTGCTATTAACTTGTTTATATAGAGATGTTTGGTGCACAGGATTCCTTTAGGAAAGCTTGGAGCAGGTGCATTGCAGTTGCTCCTCACATCCCTGTTTCTTCCAGGCGACTGGGCTAGCGGTTGGAGGGGGTTTTTTTGGTTTTGATTGTGCTTCAAGGCACCACAAAGTAGAGCAACATCTCAGGGATGAAACTATGTCCTCAACTGCTGCTAACTTCCTACAGGAGTTAAAATAGGAAGGAGATAGCCCAGGTTGTCCTTACCAGGCAGCTGGAAAGCAATGCTGGTTCTCCTGTTCCTTACAACGATGACGAGGAGTGTGGTTATAGAATTTTGGCCTATGCCAAGGGAATCTGTGTCCCAGGGGTGGCTGCTCCCCACATGTAGCACTGATGGGGAATTTTTGAGCTACTGAAGCATAACAGTTTTGCCTGGCTGCGCCCAAACTTAGGCAAAAATAGCTGCCAAAAGCACAGCTGCTCAGCGTGTCTCAAGTGACTAAGCTCTTTGGTGAAGCTGAACAGAAGCGGATACACACCAAAACCAACAAACCAAACATCTGGGAGAGTGAACACAGGCTGAACTAAGAAGGGCAACAGCGCACAGCTCACTGTACCATCAGTTGCAACTACAGAGCAAAGGACACATGGCTCAAGTCTAAACAAGACCCAGAAGAAACAGTCTCATGTGTGCAAAGAATCACAAAATCATAGAATAACCAGGTTGGAAGAGATCCACCAGATCATCAAGTCCAACCATTCCTATCAAACACTAAACCATGCCCCTTAGCACCTCGTCCACTTGTCCCTTAAACACCTCCAGGGAAGGTGAATCAACCACCTCCCTGGGCAGCATATTCCAGTGCCCAATGACCCTTTCTGTGAAAATTTTTTTTCTTAATGTTCAGTCAAAATCTCCCCTGGCAGAGCTTGAGGTCATTCCCTCTTGTCCTGTCCCCTGTCACTTGGGAGAAGAGCCCAGCTCCCTCTTCTCCGCAACCTCCTTTTAGGTAGTTGTAGAGAGCAATGAGGTCTCCCCTCAGCCTCCTCTAGGGATTGGCTTCCCTCGAATGGGGCTGGTAAAATAGAAGCTAGATTTCAAGTGTTTGAATGATTTTGCTGCTTTATTGCTCTCAGTTATGATGAAAGTCAGGTCCTTGGTCTACCTGACCACTTTTGAAAATGAGCCTGCTTTTGATTTTTCTGATAAGACTGATTGGGAGATTTTGTGTCTTCTTGTTGATGCTCTGATACTGATGGAGCAATGGAGATTCTGCTCAGGTATGAGATAAGTCAGGTCAAGCCTGTGGTTCATTTTTCAGAAAGTTCTGGTGCACAGCTTTCAGGTAGGTAGTGTATTTTGAGTTTGGATTGTCTCCTCCTAGAAGAACCAGGTTAATACATCAGGAGTCTAGTAATCATAGAATGACCTGAGAATCATAAAATGGTTTGGTTCAGAATGGACCTTAAAGATCATCCAGTTCCACCCCCTGCCATGGGCAGGGACACCTCCCACTGGATCAGGTTTCTCAAAGCCTCATCCAGCCTGGACTTGAACACCTCCGGGGATGGGACAACCATGACTTCTCTGGGCAGCCTGGGCCAGTGCCAAAGAATGATTGAAAATGATTGCCAAAGAAATTCACAAGAAATCCACACAAAAAGAAAGGCAGTTTGAAGGGGATGTGTCACAGTGGCTGAAAGGTCCTCACATCATCCATGAAGTTCTTGAGATACCTCAGGGTCACCAATTCAGCAGTGAGCGCATTTTGTTGGTACCAGTTCCTATTTGACTCCTGACAGGTGGGGCAAGGAACCAGGGAAAATCCTCCATCACCTTTCCACCCATTGCTCTCCTGCCAGCACCACTCCAGTCTGACATGAGGCAGCCCCCCAAGCAAAGTGAACCCCACCTCTTATAGACCAGACACACAACATGCATCAGTGGGAAAAAGAAGTGAGTGGCTTCAGTCTGACATAAGCCTGAAAAACCTGTTGGTGAAGCATGTGAAGGTAGTGACAGGTTCAATTCACCTGCAGTTTCCCTAACCAGTGCTGTAGTTCAAATCAGAAATGTTCAGGGCAGCACTAAATATCTTATTTCAGATCAGCACATCAGTTTGGAAGTCCTAAAGCTTCTTCTACAAGGATAGCAACTCCATGCCTAAGGAATGGCAGAAATCAAGGCACCTTAGCTAGAGGTTGGTTGAAGGAAACAAAAAGCAAGCTTCAACATTGCATTTATGTTTCTGTGGCAAAAAACACCTGCGAGGATTGAGCACAATACAACTTATCTTTGATCATGTCAAACATGCCCCTCAGGCCAAGCATTAAATCTGAGGGTCACTAGTTAGTGTATGTAAAGCGATCCCATGCAAACATAACACTCTAGCCTCAGCCCAGCCTGTTTGCACTGGTAGGGTTAGGGTCTGGTACCTGCCAAATCACAGGAACTTCTCTTCATGTGTCTAAAAGGTAGGGGTATTCCAGGGCATGTGCTTCTTTTAGTGGAAAATTTCATCCTATTAACTGTACAAATTGAACTGCTGAATCATGGCATGGGCAGATTTCTACTCCCAGGATGCTGCCTGGGTAGCAAACAAGTTTAGAACCACATTTAATTGTGGTTTCCTCCAGGTCTTCCTCTGACAGCACCTCCAGCTGTAGCACCCAACCATCAGTAGGTGACAAAGCACAACTGACCATGCAAGAACTGACCTCCAGTCTCAAACTGGCCAGAGCAGACAACCCCAGGTAGCTAAGCCAAGGCCCTAGCAGAGCACAGAATTCCAAGATTTATCTTCCTACACATGGCTGAAGGTAGGGTAAGAGCACACAGGCAAGCAGCAACGAAGCGCCTCCACTCTCCAAGTTCAGTTAGACAAGGGGTTAGACAAGTAGTACAAATACCCCAACCCATCTGAGCAGCAAGACCACCACCAGTATGTTTGGAAAGCATTTTCAAACTTTATTTACAACTGTCACAGTGACAAAAATGTAGTTTGAAAAAAATGCTAGCTTCTCCCTGAGGCTCAAAAAAGAATTACAGAAATATAGAATGTATATCATACAACAGGATTTTACTGGAGTGCTTTGTTCTTTAGATACGTTCAACGACAAATAGAAATATACACAATACTTCCAAAAAAAGGATGCAGACAGAAATATGCAAGTCTTTTGGGCAGACGGTGGGTCTGAAGTCCAAGGATTGCCCTCTCATCGCTGCCCACACAGTAATATCTTTGATATACAGCTTTGACTTGGTGGTATAGATGGCAGAGACCAATAGAGTAACACTTAGAAGTAAAGACGACTGGCTGGTATGCAGGTGTACAAGCTCATTCCAGTAAGACAGCAAGACTAGAACAAGTGTTACAGACAGAACAGCCGAACCCATCACTAGAGAAAAATGGTATCACCACATCATGACCATTCGGTGATCAACTGTCCACCAAGACAGGCAGGGAGCACGTATGACTGGGTCCGTGTTGCTGGACTGGAGACCAGCCACAGCATAGGAACACCAAATTCCTCCTGCTTTGTGCTAACTAATGAGTCTCCAACCTCCTGTCTGAAATGGTTATGCAGAGCTGATAATTTATTGCCATTATGTTAAAACACAAGCAAGACGAGACTAAAACAATCCTGCCAATATTAAAAGCAGTTCCCACCCCCCACCAGCGTTTAACTACTCATGAGGTATTAAAAAATACAAATACACATGTCCAAATAGATTTTAAAAATGGAACCAGTTACAAGCAAAGGGAGGTGGCATTGGGATTATTATGAAAGTTTGGTTAAGGCCTTGACATTTATCTCTTCCATGACCGTAGATTTGGTTTTGGTGGTAACTGTTCTCATCCTATTCCAAAACAAACCAGCTTCAGAGCTTGGTCCCCAAAGCTGAGACTATCCCTTTCCAGGAAAGCAGCAGGTTACCCCATCTGGCAGCAAATTGGCCTCCTCCCCAAACAGACACAGATGACTTCTCTTTGGAGCAGAATATGGTAAAGAGGATACAATCACAGACTTTGCAAGCCAGTCTGTACTTGGTTAAACACCCACCCTTGCTATGAAGCAGAAATGCGTCTTGTCTCAGGACACCCAGGCTACTTCTCTCCCAACAGAGCCCTCCTGCAAAGCCTCCTCTCCCACTGAGGATCCACACTACATCTGGTGCTTCGTCTTTGGGTTACCTCCAGGTCTGGCAGTGTTCCCCACCACACAGCCCCCTACCAGGCAGCCCTGCACTGAGGAAGCCCTGCAGCACAAAGCTGGAGGAGATCACCCACCCCAGCCCTCACAAGCCCATTGACCAATGAGTTGGAGACAAAACCCTACAGCCTCAAGGACAAAAAGATAAGGAGGTGAAATTCCCACCCTCTGGCCTTGGGCACTGCACAAGACAAGAACAACCACAGCAAACGGGAGAGAAAGATCTGAGGTGCTCAAACAGACATGAGCTGTTGCTGCAGACAGAAGCATCTTCAAGTTGGATGCATGTTACCTCACACTAATGACCTGCAAGACAAACAAGGGCCTCACAGTAGAGATGACAAGCAGCAGCCTAATATTATCCTGCAAATACAGCTGTTCAGCATTGAAAAGTCTAAAGGCAAATGGGGGAGAAAACAGCTTTGGGAAAAGTGGCTGGAAACAGGCTCAACAGCAAGAGCAAGAAACTCAACTACTCCTATGGATGCTCACGCTACCCTAGGAGGTGCCGACCTGGGGAGAGCTACAGGCCCCTCATCAGCAGCCACGCTTTGCTACAGACACTCTTCCACCCTGACACACAAACTGGAAGCTGTAAGAAAGGCAAATCTGAGAGATGACTGCTCTGTTCTCATGCTTTCATCCAGAGGCAGCTCCTGGCCAAACACTGCCACCTCTGACTTTCCTCCCCCTCCCCGAGCTCCCCCCTCCAGCAGTCCTCACATAGCCACCCTCTGCCATGTGCTTGGAATTTCACTGCTGCCTCCGCCTCGGAAAAACACAGATAGCGATCTCAAGAACAGCAAACATTTCTCTGCGTTACTTCCTTCCTTCCTCAGGAGGTCTGGTGACACCGAGGGCTTCAGTTCTCGATACAGAGAATACAAAAAACTAAGATCTCGCAGGTGCAAAATTGAACTTGTCTTTTCTTTTTTAAAAGACTTTCAAAAGAAGTGTTGTTCTTCCTTCAGAAGGGTGCAGTCCCTTGCTTTTCCTCAGATGCCATTTATTGCTCCTTGTTGTCCTTCTTTGCATCTTCACAGTTTTCTTCCTCTTCCTCCTGCACTAAGAACTCTTCAGGTGGCCATCTCAGCTCACCGCTCTCCACATCACCCTCCGTTGGCTCCACCACAATTGAGGGCAGGCGGTCCTTCAGCTTACAGTAGCGGTCGAAGTCCGAGGGATCAGGGAAGATCTGAAAGAGCCAAGAAACAGCTTATGAGAAGGGCTGCACTCAAGTAGTCTTAGCCAAAACCGAACTCTGAAGACACTTGGGTCTTCAGGGCAGACCAGTCTGGACACCGTAAACCGCTGAGTGATGGGAAGACTCTTGAACTCATAAATAAGCTTCTCTAATCCCCAAGTACTGGAAATGAGCACTACTTAAGAGGCTTCCAAAGCACATGCTTATTTAAATAGCACTTAAACAGGCATCTGTCTTGTTCAGTATTAACCCAAAACCCTCACCCCCACTGATTTTGCATTAAAGCTCTCATGAGTTTGCACAATGAACTATCTAGATCAGAGAGCTCAAGATCTCATTTCCTGCTGCTGGTCAAGCTGAACACAAGAACAGGCTTGTGCTCCAGGCCCTGCTGCTAGAAGGGAGAGGAGGCACATAGCAACCTAATGCTCCAGCATTCCAGACCCTGCAGCGAGAGTCTGCACATAGTATCACGCCAGGGACATAACACCAGAGCAAAAGAAAAGCACAGCTGCATTTTAGAGATAATTCCAGTAGTGTTCAGCAGGAGGATACTGTGAGGGTGGTGAGGCACCAGCACAGGTTGCCCAGATAAGTTGCAGATGCCCCAACCCCTGGAGGTGTTCAAGGCCAGGTTGGATGAGGCTTTAAGCAACCTGATCCAGTGAGAGATGTCCCTGCCCATAGCAGGAGGTGGGATCTGGATAGGCTTTAAGGTCCCTTCCAACTCAAACGATTCTATGATTCTATGACTCCGAATTTATGGCTCATGCACTGCAGCAGCACCAGGCCCCATACCTGCTGGCAGTGTGACTGGAATGCACACCCTGATCCTACTAGGAAAATACCAAGGCAAGTACACAGGCACAGGGAAAATTGCCCCTGCAGTGCAGTATCATCAGAAGGTTTGCATGGCCAAATTGCAGCATGAACAGAAAACGCTGCTGTTACTTTATAGGAAAGCCATACTAGGGGAATAGCTCCAAATCCCACCTCATCCAGAACAGAAATGCTGGGTGACACCTCAGGTCCCCTGGTTGGTAACCACAAAATTAAACAATCGCCACCTCTTTATTCAAAGATTTTATCAGAGTGCCCATCTCACATTACAGTTGCATGCAAACACCCCAAAGAAATAGAAAATTCATTTTCCCCTCATGGTTGGAGATGAGGTGAGGAGTCAGACATTGCTCTTTTCTTCAAAGACCAGCTACGTTCATGTGAGCCATAAGAGCATCCTCGCAGAGAACAGGGTTGCTAATCTCCCATGGGCACCCTGCTCGTGGGTGCATCAGTTTGGAAGCAAGATCTCATCTGCTTTGACCTTTGTGGTTCTGGTTACAAAAGCACGTTTCCCCATTCAGGAGCCCTAAGCATTAACCACAAGCATAGTTCTTGTGCCAATCAGGCAGGTACCCATTATCTGTGGAAGGTCTGGACCAAACCCCAAGTCCTATCAACTTTCTCTCCAGTGTAGCGAGAATTAACCACACCATTACCTCCCTGTCTATATTCACTCTCCTGTTGTCTAGACATCTCTCCCTAGTATCTAAAGCTTCAGGGCAACCAGGTCAGCAGCTTGAGAAAGCCTTTGGGTTGCTATTTCATGCAAAGTGACTTCAGCATGGGGTGCTCGGGCAAGCAACTCCACATGAAGGTAATGCACAACACGGGCTGTTTGCACCCTTTCATCTGGTCCTGGGGACAGCAGTGTGTTACAACAACTAGAGAAACTAGGGGTTGTAACAGTGCAGGAACCCATCTCCCACTACTGAACCCATCATCCATTTGCTTTTCAGGTGCACAAGAGGCAGCAAGGTCTGCGAACACGGCCACATTAACAGGGGCATTGCAGTATGAGCTACTTGCTGTTAGTCACTCCCAGCACAAGTGCGAAACTGTTTCTTGGAGCTTTGTGGCTTCAACTTGGGCAAACAAAGGCGGTTTCAGACACATCGTGAGTTACTGCAAGTGTAGTCAGTGGTTCTTCAGCATCAACTCCTTATCTAAACTCAGGATGGGGAAAAAAATACCCTTGACATTACATGGTTTAGAAGGATGCAATGGAAAAAGAAGTGTGGTTCAGGAGGTTACATAAGCTGATAATGTCATGAAAATAGCCTCCTGTGCAAGAAAAATAGCAGTATAATAATTAAGCTAACCTTTGGCTGCTATCATTTTCAGCACATTAGGTCAAATTGGAGCAGTTTCTTTGAAAACAGCCTGCCAGATTTTTCTTCCAGAAACTAAGCAGCAGTCATTTCCTCACAAACATCCCCAAAACGTGGTATGCAGCTTTAACACAAAACCCCAGCACAATCTTATCGCAAACAGCTGCAGGACAGGCCAAGCCCAAGAAGGTCAGTATTTTTTCCACTAAGTCATGCTTTTTAATCATCCAGGCAGCACTAAATTGAGATGTTGCAACTGCACTTTGAAGGGGCGTGGACAGTGAATGGAAAAAATATACAAAGGCAGATTTCCTCGCGTGTGACAAGCAGGAGGACAGGGCAGCCAAGCACAGGGACCAAAGGGAAAAAGAGTTTCGGGTTAAGACTCCACTTGCACCTCTGGGGCAGCCTCTCCACTTGCTCCAACATAAGCTGCAGTGCCAGACTCTATAAAAAAAAAGATAAGCAAGCACCAGCTTTTCCTGCCCCACTGCCTCATTTGTTGGCCCCGCAGGCCTAATCTGGTCCCACTCCAGATTTAGACAATGGGAAGAAAACAGCTCTGAAACTTGCAGCACAGTCCCCACTGGGAACGCAGCAGCTCAGCTCTGTCCTGCAAACTCCGCACCCTTTGCAAAGCGGCCAGGACAGCTTACCTCACAAAAACTGATTGCAAACCTTCTCTGCTCAGCTTAGACACATGGACAGAGGCCCCACCACCCCAAAAGCACTGTAGCAGTGGGTCAGCTTCTCCCCCTCGTTCCTCAGAAGGAGCCACTCTGCACACAGCTGAAGGAGATGCCTTCCTCAGGCTGATCTGGTCACTTCATGGGGACAAGGGACAACCACTAGCTAGTTCTGAAGGCTACCTGAAAGCCACATGAGCAGCAGCTCAAAAGCACCTTCTTCACCCTCACTACAGATGTAGCATGAGGGGCTGCAACTGCTTCCATAGAGGCCCCCTGCTTCTGTAGCTGAGCCCCAACTCCTGGCCCACCGTGAGACAAACCAACACCCCCATAGCCCAAAGAGGCCACATATTGTTTCTTATACTACTCCACACTGCTTCTCACTCACAGCAAGACTGGTTTTCAAAGGCCTCTCCAGGTTATGTTTTGGGAACCACTGTCCTCCCAGAGTGATTTAGATTCCACACAAATCAACCAGACTCCCATCTTGCAGCTGGAAAGGGCAGCAAAAAGCAGGACTCGAAATGAAAGCTTGAAATGATTTTTTGAAAGACCATGTTTGCCTCTGTTTCGGATGATCTAGCTCTGCTATCCTTGAATGAAGTCTTGGCAATGGGAACGGAAAGTTCTCATGGCCTCGGGGAGGCTCATACCCTCTCTCAGCATTCACAAGGATGGAGAAACAGAAAAAGCAGGAGAGATGTCAGACAATTTAGGGTTTAGCTCAGAGCTACCCTAACCCAAGTGACACTTGAAAATTCAGAACAGCTTCCACATGTGTGCTCCATATCAACAACCATAGTTAAAACACTTGTCTGCCCTCCCAAGGGGCTGAAAACTATTTCAGTTCTATTACAGAGAGAACAAGGTAATGAGATCTTTCCAAATTAAGTTACTGTTCTGGGGGAAGCTTTTCTTCATTGTTGCAATACCATACACAACTGAAAAGTCTGCAGGGAGAAGCATACAGGATACACCCCCGACATACATCACTCATCATCCCAGTACTGAAAAAAGCTAAGTTTGGTGTCTCCTCAGGAGTATCAGGTCAATATTCCAAATCCCAAACCAGTGTTTAAGTTCTTAAATTAAAACATCACTGCCACCAAGCAGCACAGCAAACTCATCTCAGGAAATACTTAAACCTGTCCTGTTTGTAAGAATTTTCCAGCTATAGGAAGCAATGCTAATATATACGTTCACTCACACAGCAGTCATGACTCAGAACTGAGCTCCTAGTATGTACCCAGCAGCCTGTGACTCGGGTTTATGAAAAATGACAACTCCCTCAGCACAGATTGCTCTGTCTTGGGGGACAGGGCTGGGAAACTTCATACATCACAGCAATTTTCCATCAGAGTAGCAAGGCATCAAGCAGGGAGGGAAACACCCAAAGACGTTCTGATTAGCTGCTGTCTTCAGTTTGCATTTCAGTGGAACACTTTTTTTGCATAGCAGAGCTGTAAATACGATTAGTTTTGTTTCTGTTTATCCCATTTCCTGCTTTTGCTTTCGTTTCAGGTACCAGATCCTGAAACACACATTGTCTCAGCCTACTAACCTTGTCCAGTTCCTATGCATCAGATGTGCCATGTGAATGCATTATCCTAAACTCGCTATCACGCACTACCTTTTTGTAACCCACAAATCCTCCATGGCAGCAAGCAGCAGCTGTCATGCAGAACTTCCTCTGCACAGAGGCTGCATCAACAAGAAAACCCTTACAAAGAATCACAGAGGAAGCTCAGTTTCCACTCTCATCATCAGCCTCTTGGTCAGTAACATGTTGATCCCCCAGTTTAGCTGGGGAGATGCAGTGGATACAGCCCAAACTCCCCAACAGAGCACCACAGCTCCTTGGGAAAGTCAGTGCTTCGCTGGTGCTGGTGAAGAGGTGTTGTATTCATCAAAAATTATTTCCGTGACAGGAGAGATGACCCAAGCTTTTGTCATAGACCCTAGATGGAGCATTAAGCCTATTTACCCAGATTCAGTCAGTCTGACATGATTCACAGCTAGCTGTGGCTGTGATTAGCCTAGACAGATCCCAGCATGATGCGATCATGACTTAAAGAGCTCAAGCTCCCCATGACAACCAAACCCCAGCTGATGGCATGAGGCAAGCTCAGCCTCCACACATCAACCACCTAAAAGGGAGCCTAAGGTCCTACAGAACCCACACACTGGCCAAAGAGACAGTCTGCAGTGAAGCATCATGCTCAGCCCAGAGCACACCACTTGCTGAAAATAAATACTTAAAGCAAAGTACTTTCAGTTGTGCTCAGACCTCACTCCACTTCCAAGAAGCGAGGCAGGTTTCAGGTCAAGGCATTGTTTTGGCAACAGCTCCATAAAATTATTAATTCAGCCTCAGTTTCAGCAGCAGCATCTTTGCTGCTGCGAGATGGCATCAGAGGACAAGCCAGCAGAGTACTAATGAGGTTTCATTAAAAATGGCTATATCTAGGGGCTGGAAAGCAACAAACAGGCCACTAGCCTTGACTGACATTGAAAAAGGCTCAGCTCAGAGATCGCCAAGCAGGAAACACATGAAGACCTCCACAGGCACATCTCTTTGTGGCAGGGGCATCTTGAGCCATCAGCTGCATTTCAACAAGGTTTGTTTAGTAAGTCTCATGGGAATTATGGGACATCTATTAACGATCCAGAAATAGCTCTTCACTGCAGGCACAAGACCCAGCATGACATCATCTCTTCAGCTGCATCCTCTGTTTTGTCTATGCCACCCTGCTCCGAGACTCCTGCCCCAATTTCACCATTCACTTCTGCTCAAGCCTGTTAAATCTGTTGGCTTCAGGGGGCTCTAATAGCAGCTTTACATCACAAATATAGTAATAACACTGCTTTACATAGAAAAGTTCTGAGATTAGCACACTAGCTTACAAGCATGTTGCATATTAACTGGAAAAAGGCATTGCTATGCTGAGAAAACACATCTTGCAAGTGAAATGGTAAAATTACTAAGTCTATACAAGCAACTCCACTCTCACAGATACAACCCCCACAGCTGAAACTTCATACCACAGCTTAAAGAGCAGTAGTGGCCAGCTCACCAAAGGCCAAGCTTCCCCATGGCTGCTCACCTCCAGCTGATGTCTAGAGGCTCTGCAGAACACGAGTGGAGGCACAGGGTGCAGAAGGAAAAAGTCAACAAGCCAAGTTCCCTCAGCAAGCAGCAAGGCAGACCAGAGCCCTGAAGTTCAGTGAACTCCACAGGACAGAGGAATCAGATTGCTGAAGTTTATACTCTGTATGAGTTTGTTTCCTCAGTTTACTTCCAAGTAAAGGCAACACTACTATGAAACAGTACTGTTGGATGGACAAGTCTGTATGCAGCAGATCCTGATGTGCTTCACAGTCCCAGCAAAGCTGCTGTTCCATCTCCTCTGCTCCAGACAGCTTCAGACCCCAGGCTTACTCCTAGCATCCTACAGACTGACTCCCAGGCAGTCCCTGCTCTACACAGCCTAAAGAGGGACATTTTGAACCTCCTTTTCAGGTCATTTCTGCAGTAAAGTAAATCCAAGCTCTACTACTAGAATAACAAACTTCTGAAACTAAAAGCTTGCCTCACCCCAGTTCTGGCTCCACTGTTTTTTCACTTTCCATAGCCAACTGAGGGCTGTAACACATGATGGTTGCCCAGCTCTGCAGATGAGTGGATGGAGAAGTTGTAGTTAGAACAAGCCTCAGTGTAGGGGCAGTCATGCTCCATTAGCCCTGTCTGGTTTTAAGTTATTGCACTACAGCCCTCAGACTAGCATACAATTTTCCATGTACCAAACTCTCTCCATCAGCAAGATGAAGCACAAAGTGCCATAGTGTGAGGCAGAACAAAGAGTTCATGGTGTAATTGCATCAGATTTGTCCTTGCTGCTCTAACTTGAATTTTCAGCCCTTTAAGGATGCTGCCAGCTTACCTTGAGCTACATTGTGACATTCTCAGCCTAGTAACCTGAGAAGGAGGGCTGGAGCCTGCTTCCCAATCCTCTTTACACTAACCTGATTTAGAGGCAGACCTCACACAGCCTACACACCACTAGCAGCCCATCAGAATCTTCTGTTTCAACACCCCAATACTTTCTGCCACCAGTTACAACAAACTGAAGAACCAGCAGGCACTTCCCAGCTCTTCCAGACATTTGAAGTCATCTGACTAGACCACTACAGAGAAGAGATCCAGGATGCATCAACCCTGCAGAGATGCGAGTCGTCAGCACTTATGACTCACAAAACTTCAGGTTCAGATGACCCACTCAAACCTGAACAAGCTTGATCCTTTGTTAACCCAAGCCAACTTATCATTAGCACTTGGGGGAACAACTTTGCTTAAGCAATTGTTAGAACAAGCAAGGGACCTAGATTCTACCTCCAAGAGCAAATTTGGGTTGGTAAATAGACGGGTTTGACCTGACTGGGTTAACCCTCTTCATATGGTGAACTATAAAGATATGTTAACATTCAAGGCAGGTTAGCTTGACTGCTCCAGGTTTAACAGCCACTCTCACTCCCTCTATAGGGGAGGAAAGAGAGGCCACATGCTTTCCAATAACTCAAGCACCAAAGCACAGCTGTTTCCACACAGCAGCAAAAAAAAACCAACATGCACTATCCAGGTCCAGACTTATCACCAGGAAAAAAGCAATGCATCCCCTTTTCCTCCCTGCACCTTTGGTTTTTGCTGGAGGCCCAAGCTGTGGCCCAAAATTCAGTTGATTTCATGCTTCAATGCACTGCCACTGCTTCACAGCACATCTTTCAGACATGAATACGCAAGTCTACCACAGCACACCTCATTTGAATGCGCGCACACAGCAACTGCCTCTCTGCAGGTTGTGTAACATCTGCAAAGGAAGAGCCCTGCATCAGGATCCACCAGCAAGAGAAAAATCCAGGCACAGATCCCATGCATGCGCTTGGCACCTGTGTTATATCCCATCAACAAGTCTCCTGGAAGATTAGGAAAACATGGATCTAGGAGGTTAAAATGCACAACTTGTCCTTTGATTAACTATAAGCTAGGAAATTGAAGGGATATTGAGATAAAGTATTAAGGCTGACGCTAGTTTCTAAGACCATATCTTCACCTCAGTCATTGATCCAGAGGTTAATAGCTAATCACGGTGCTCAGAACTTTCAGAACAACAGCAGCTCGTGCCTTCAGGTACTGATATCACCAGTGACATTTCAAGGCTTGCTCAGGCTGCCTCTGGCCTCACCGTATCTTGCAAAAGGCTGCTGAACCTCTCAAACTGGTCCATTGGTCAGGAAAAAAACTCAAGAAACAGATCAAAAAATGTAAGCATCTAGGAACAGCTCCCTCCTGCTCTAGGCAAATCACTTGTATGCAGTGTTACAAAGACCTTCATAGTCCTTTCAATTCTGCGGGTGGTGTGAACCCTTCTTTTAACCAATCTCCCCATCTCCCACTGAGCCCCTGCAGAAGCTGAATGCATCGGGGCTTGACCACTGCAGAAACAAATGAGTTCTTTGCCAATCCTGCCCGATACCAAGGGATATTTCAGACAACCAGCTCCTGCCAAGGAAGCATTCCAGTCTGCTGACTTAGTTCTCACTACAGCAAGACCTGCTATTAGGTCAGGCTATGGAAAGGTACATCGGACCAAGTTTGCAACCCAGACCAGGCAAATTCCCTACGGGTTTACTGCCTAAGCAGCCAGCAGAGCACTTACCTGATACGACAGCCCATCCTTGCGGGGGCTTAGCCCAATCTCATCCATAGCTGGGGTGTTCATCATCACTTCAGTCATTTCAGCTGATCTCAGATAATCAGGGCTAGAAACAAAGGACAGCATTCTGAGGGGCTGAGCAGGATTTAAGTAGCATCGGGAAAGAAAATCAAGCCGGAGAGACTGTCTGCAGTCTATTTCTAGTCCCTTCCTTCCCCCCTCTCCGTGGGAAGGGGGTGGAAAAAAAGCCCAGCAGCGCGTACAAGGGCACTCACTCCATCTCCTGCCCCCGGGAGCAGCTCCCTGACTCTCCCCAGGAGCCCGGTGGTCTCTGAACAACCAGGGGACTGCTCCCCGGCTCCAGGAAAAGTCGGGAGCTGCTCCCTGGCTCTACAGTATCCCGGCACAGCCCGGGGGTAGCTCCCTCGGGTCTCTCCCCAGCATCCCAGCCCCAGCTCAGCTCGGGGGCAGCTCCCTCAGGTCTCTCCCCAGCATCCCAGCCCCAGCTCAACCTGGGGGCAGCTCCCTCGGGTCTCTCCCCAGCATCCCAGCCCCAGCACAGCCCGGGGGCAGCTCCCTCAGGTCTCTCCCCAGCATCCCAGCCCCAGCACAGCCCAGGGGCTGCACAGCATCTCGCTCCAAGCTCCGCTCCCTCCAGCTCTGTCTGCTGAGGAGGGGAAGGAAAGTCAAACCCACAGCAAGTAAATGCGAGCACGGGCGCTTTTAGCAGGTTTTCCCCCTTTTTAAGCCAGTGTGCTTTAGCTCCTGCAGACTTCAACAGCCTCAGGGACTTCCACAGCTCCAGCCCTGCTTTTCCAGCACTGCCAGAAGCGAAGCGCATTCCCTGCGCTGCAGCCCGTCCCGCCGCCACCCTCCCCCTTTCCCGGCCGTCGGGGAAGCCGCG
Organism: Piaya cayana; assembly: GCA_013389865.1. Classification (NCBI taxonomy): domain Eukaryota; kingdom Metazoa; phylum Chordata; class Aves; order Cuculiformes; family Coccyzidae; genus Piaya; species Piaya cayana. Next base: position 51,567 of record WAAB01018657.1, on the reverse strand, counting down.
TCCCGCAGCTTCCAACGGGGACAAGGCTGCGGCGTCGGGGACAAAAGGCTCCCACTCACCAGGGCAAGGGACACAGCACAGACATGAAGCCGCGGCGCCGCCCCGCGAGCAGAGCCCGGATCCCCGCAGGACGAAGCTCACGCCCCAACGCCGCCTCCCCGGCTCTGAGCCCGCCGAGCGGCCGCCGGCCGCTTTTATAGACCGCCCGGTGGGCGTGGCTTTGGGCGAGGCCCCGCCCACCGCGCGTGACGTCCGGGTTTTCATGAATGGGGAAGTGGGGGGGGGGGGGACGGATGGGACGCGTGTCCTTGAGCTCCCCCTGGTCCCCAGCGGGAGGAGGTGGTGGAATCGCCTCGGATCGGCTCCTCCAAGCCCCATTCGGCTCCTCCAAGACCATCCAGTTCCAGCCCCGCAGCCATATGGCTGCGGGGCTGGAACTGGATGGTCTTGGAGGAGCCGAATGGGGCTTGGAGGAGCCGATCCGAGGCGATTCCACCACCTCCTCCCGCTGGGGACCAGGGGGAGCTCAAGGACACGCGTCCCATCC
>WAAB01018657.1:33177-50688 GCA_013389865.1 Piaya cayana | reverse complement strand
GCTGCCCAGGGAGGTGGTTGATTCGCCTTCGCTGGAGGTGTTTAAGGCACAAGTAGATGAGGTGCTGTGGGTCATGGTTTAGTGTTTGATAGGAATGGTTGGACTTGATGGTCCGATGGGTCTCTTCAAACCTGGTGATCCTATGATTCTATGATTCTATGATCCTGTCCCATGTCACTTGGAAGAAGAGACCAGCTCCCTCCTCTCTACAACCTCCTTTCAGGTAGTTGTAGAGAGCAATGAGGTCTCCCCTCAGCCTCCTCTTCTCCAGGCTAAACACCCCCAGCTCTCTCAGCCGTTCCTCACTGATCCAGTGGGAGGTGTCCCTGCTCATGACAGGTGGTTGAAACTGGCTGGGCTTTAAGTTCTCATCCAACCCAACCCATTCTATAGGATTCTATAGCTATAAACTGGTATAGCTATCACCACTCTGCACTTCCAAAGGCAGCACGTACATGTTTATGTGCCTACACTCGGCCATACACGTTGCCTGCCCTAGTGTTTAGGTGCTAACAAGTGCAGGTTTGGTGTTTCCGAAGGGAAGCTGTGCCCTCAGCTCCACTCAGCCAGCCCCTGGCCTGTCTATAAATGTGTACACACATACGTGCATGTGTTTCCTCCGACCGGAGAATTTCATCTTCTTAGATTCATATTATATAATGCGAGTGTACGTGGGTGTTTTACATCAGGCTTCAGCAAGCTGCTGCTTTATGCCAGATTAAAATGAATCACAGGGAGCTGATCTAGACCCTGCAGACGTGTGGAAATTAGTGTGGGTGAGCCTGCTAGGAAGGGCTACCAGTAACTTTGCCTTACCGGTTACTTCTACAGCCTCAGCAGGACGCAGTAGCACAGTAGACTGGATGTACACAGCCCCCTCGCCCCTCATATGAGGTTTGGATCTGGGGAGAGGAGTAAGATGAGAGCCAAGTCTCCAAAGCTCTGGGGAAACAGCTCCTCTGCGTTTCACTGGCCTGGCTGCTGGGACCCATACACTCGCGCTTACTCGCTTTGCTGATATCTGCCCTAAGAGAACACAAAGACATGGTTTTAAATTACTTTTTTGAAGCTGAAGGCTTGAAGTTGGTCTGTGCTGGGAGACAACTTTAGGAGTAGAGAGGCAGAGTGCTGCTTCAGGCGATGCTGATCCATATTACGAGGTCTTTCAAAATTAACTTTACAGCCTGCCCCGAGTGTTCTCATCTCCCATAGTTCCCAGCTGAAAAGTGAGATGGGAGATGGTGCCAAAGCTCAATTCCCTGGGTTGTTTCATCAGACACAGGCCTGGCTGTCTTCCTGAGACATATACACACTTGCTATGGATTTCCTGGCCTTATCCAAACACAATAAAAGCCAACGAAAAGCCCGCGTGCCTCCAAGTCCCTTGTACACCAGGCACACTGGATTGTCTCTCTAAATGTCCTCCTACACTTGACATGGCTTGAGACCCAAGGTTTTTCTCCTCTGTGGAAAGCATATTCCTTTAAATATAGATTCCTTGACACACTTGAGACCCCAAAGGATTCCTAGTGAGAGGACTAGGGCTCACTCTCCCCTCTGTCCAGCTTCCAGGGCTCTCACAGCCACTGCTGAGAACAAGCAGCTCAGATCAACGCTTCAGCCCACCCAACACGGGCAGGGAGTTTCACAGTTCCACCTAGGTAACCGCCTTTTTTGAGGGAAAACCTGACCAACATAACAAAAATCTCTGAGTGCCTACGTGCTGAGGGCACGGATTGCTTCCCACTGACTTGGTGAGAACATCGTCCCCAGCCCTGGCCAATTCCCATCGGGAGGCCTGGGGATTGGTGCTTTTATTGCTCACTCTGGCTCTACGCCACGGTGAGATTTATTCCTGTGATTAACCATCAGCCCATTAATAGTCCTTTTGAAGACGAAGGCACACCTCCCAAGACTTCCATCAGCTGCCCCTGGCTTCTTTGCAGGATCAGCATGGTTTAACCCCCTCTAGAAGTAATATTGTTCAGGTGAGGAGTGCTGGGAATGCTGCACCTTTGGCCCTTCCCTTGGGAGAAGTCTTTGAGAAGGAATTCCAGTGCTTAAAAAATGGATGAGGAGATGATTTATAAGCTTAGGAGGATGTCTTCTTGCAGGGGATTTGTCCTGTATGAGTTGTGCCTCCTTCTTTGCTTGCCCCAGCCAAGTATGAAAAGCCGAGGTTGGAGAGGTGGAACAGGAGGAGCCATTGTACCCTCCTGCATTAGCAAGAACAAGCTTTCCCTTGTGGATAAGCCTTTATATCCATGTCTGGGCTGAAAGTGAGGGAGCCCTGTTAGTCCTTGAGCTGCTTTAGAGATCCGCATGTCTAAACCATCAGTTTTCATTACATCTCAGATGGTAAAAAGCCAAATTCTCACTCTCCTCATGGGGAAAGCACAAAGAGTTTCCTATCCATGGCTCCACAGCCATGAATCAGTACAGAAGAGGAGAGAATAGAATGGGATCAGATCAAAGTATTGAATTTCAAATGAGGATGAACCACTGTGCCCTCCCCCTGCTCCAGTGATGAAGGCAAGAGGCAAGCCTGTCAAATTGCCTTTTTTCCCATTGTTTTGAGCCAGTTCTGGTAAAAAGAGCCCAGCCTGCCCTGGGTTCCACTTCTCTCCTCCTCTCAGGTGCTCTCCCTGTTGCACTGCTGTGTGGTTTTGCATAAAAAGCTCTGCACTACCTGGTCTCCTGGGGGACACTTGGGCTCCCAGCTGGGCTAAACTCATTTCCAGGGTGCTGAGCTGACTGAAGCCAAATGACCCCTCATGGTTTTCTTTTTTTCTTTCACTTAATTTTATAAATCTCCAGCATTTTGGATTTCAGAACAATATAAACCAATAGAAGATAAACAGGTGATAACAGCCTTTTACTCATAAGTTATGGATCAGCAGCGAGCCAGGAGGAGCAGGATGCTGTTGAAGAACAGGCCATCACTATCCCCACAGAAGGCCCTTGTGCATAAAGAAACCCAAGGAGAAATAAAACTGCAGGGGAGTAATTTTATCCCCAAACTACTCGGGGCCCAGATTTTCCATTAACCTGCTTGCAATGTAAGAATTTCCATTGCATTTACCATCCACCGTGCAAATACAACTACATGGCCTGGCCAGATTTAGATCCATGGGCCAGAGGGGCTAACGGCACGATAGCCATGGGGCCGAGCATCCCTGCGGCAGTGCTGGCATCCCAGGCTCTCTGCAGCCAGGCACGTTGCGACCTGCTCTTTTCCAAAGGGGTAAGTAAGGCTGCACGAGGCGACGTGACCAGCTCTGGGTCACCTCCATTCGGGAGCGGAGCTCTCTGGCTCTTGTCTCCCAGCCAGCATCACAAATCCTACAGGGAAAGTTTCCTAGTGAAAAAATAAACTCGTCCCACTTGGAATTTAAAAACAAAACCATGGAAACATTTCTCTCCATCCTAATGTTTTGCACAAAGTTATTTTAACAAATTTAAATTTGGGGCTTGATTTGACCGGCTAGTGCCCTTTGAAATAGTTGAATCCAGGCCATCACCGCAACCACGTCGGAGCCAAGCCTTGAGCTCTGGCTCGCCTGACACCCCAATGAGTACATTAATGCCCCCCTCCTCAGCCTAGAGGGAAGAGGGGTTCAGCTGCTCCCTAATCCCTTTAGCTGCACACATAGGAGCTGCTGTGCAGCAGGCAGCACCTTGCTTCACTCTCCCATGTTTCACAATCCCTTTATAAACAGTTTTCATGCCCAAGATGCTATGAACAGGTTGAAATCCCTGCCACCCCCAGCCTGTCACCTTCATAGCATCACCAGAGATGGTCCCATATGCTTTTGTCCAGCCAAAGCTTCCTAAGAGGCCGTGGCTACTGCACAAACAAACTCCAGGCTGTCCCTAAGTGGCCCTACCTGTGCCTGACCCAGCACGAACTCTCTCCTCTCCACCGTTGTGGCACAGGGTCTATTTATTTCCTAGGGAAAAAAAATAGTCTCTCATAGTGTCATTCTTTCCAGTTGCTTTCCGCACAGCATTGCATTTCGCAGGGACTTCCAGATGGTGCTTGAGCAGAAAAAGCCACTCAGCATGCAGCCGTCCTGCTCTACGTGCCTGGCTGCGAGGTGGGTTGAGGTGCAGAGAGGAGCAATGGGGTTTGTACCCTGTGTCAAGAAGCAAGGAGGATAGGTACAGCTGGCGGCGCAGAGAGGTGGATTTTCTGGACCTGGGTGGGCCACTAAGGAGCCAGGAATGAGATCTGCTTTTGCAAAGTTGCCTCTGGGTTTATTTTACATTGACCCCTGGGGAAGGAAGGGGCCATGGTGAGGGCCAAGCCTGCAGCCCTCCAGCGAGGTCAGCCTGGGGGAGTCAGCCAGTTTCCATCCAGGTCAGCAAAGCCCTTAAGCTTGTCCTGATAATTAAGTTTGTGTTTAAGGACTTTACTGAACTGGGGGCTTTGCTGGCCCAGTGACAGCAGCTGCAGACAATGGGAGGAGAGCGGAGAGGGCTACGATGGAGGGGAGGAGAGGGCAAGAGGACATGGTCGCGTCTCTGGCTCAAGAAATCCAAAAGACAATGACCCTGTTTTCTCCATGGTTTTCCTCACTTTTCTTCTCTGTTGCTACAGATACAGCAGCTCCTTGGCCCCACGTCCAGCCTTAGAGCAGCTTACTGGTCCCTTGTCCATCCTGACCAGTGTTGCACCCACCAGCTGATCCCAGACAAGCCCCCACGTAGCCTGTAGGCTTCCCAGGCATATGTTCACCTGCATCCAGTCTCCCTGATGGGGATAAAGGGAAGGTGATGCCTGCAAAGCTCTTCCCTGACTTTCTATGTGGAGGCAGCATAAAAACCATGGAGGATGGGGAGAGGGGCAGGGCAAGGGGTTATAAAAGCAGTCTGTGCTTTTAAAAAACAGCACCTGGTTGGGGTTTATTTTTTCTTGGAGACAACAGCCCAGAACCTGAGGGAGTAGCATCTTTACCCTGTCCTTGCCCTCTCCCTTGCCCGCTTCTCCCACCAGAAGGGCAGAGTTTCACAGTCATTTTGCAAGAAGATAAAGTCTGCTGAGCAGTGGAGAATCAGACTCAAAACCCTGGGGAATGGAGGTTTGATAGGACCTCAGATGGCTTAGATGTCCCACTAGCACCTCCTTCAGGTCCCTGCAGAAGGAGGTGCCCTCTCCATCCTGCTGAGCCCTGACAACACTCGCAGGAGATATGCTCAGAAAGAATGAGAACAAGCAGTGGAGCCCCAGGTTTAGGGGGGAGAGGGAGCCTTTGCTGCACTGCTCTGGAGATGCACTGAGGAGCCAACATCTGCAAGGGAGCCAGCAGGAAAAGTGAGCTCGCAGTGCAGCGCTGGATCATGCCGACACAAAAGAACGCATTAAGAACGAAGAGCTCTTGGGTTAATATTTACATTCCATCAGGGGAAGTTAAATGCATTTTGGCTGGAATCAGAGTATGAAGAATATTCTAATTTAAAAAATTAAATCCTTTACTGAAGGACTGCATATCACCTTTTCACGGCGCTAGGGGCTCATTTATTAATGGGTGTATTTCTTTTAACAGAGTTTCCTGCTGATATTTATTTCCCTTTTTAATCTGTAGGTCAGATGACTAGTTCCCTGAGAGGAGTTGACCCTAGAGGCAGTATAAGTACTTCCCACTTTCTGGCAGATCCCTTGCTGGCACCAGGGAAACAGTTGGGGCTGAGAAATGCAGAGGTGAATCTCCTGGATGAGAGGGGGAGAGGCAACGTGTAAAATCAAGCATCACAGAGGCACCACAACACAGAACCTGGCCAGGGGCATTTATTACTCCTGTAAGACCTCATCTCTGCTGCTGTGCTTGTTTGGCTCTGTTGGCGTAATTAAAGTATTGTGACTCTCCACTGTGACTGCTGCTATAATAGCACAAAGCAGCTTTTACACCAGTAATACTATTTTTGCATGGAAAGAGGACTAACGATATCCATGTCAGGCACAGCTGCCTCGATATAACTGAGCTAATGCTCTAGCTTTGGCTGCCACAAGTGCAGGTGAACGATGGCATTTCCATCATAAAATGTGGGAGAATGAGTGGGTACCAGGTCGTCCCCAGGAGTTTCCCCGGCAGGGTTAGCTTTGCTGGGAAGAGTGGAAAGGACAGAGAAGAGAGAATAAGAACTGAAAGTTAATTACGTTAGGCGGACAAGTTGCTCACCCAGCACTCAGCCTCAAGCTCCACTGACTGTTGGATAAAAGCCTTTCAAAGTGGACTAGGAAGAGCTACAGCTACAGTGCAGATGACACCTGAGCTGGAACACGCTGGGAGGTTTGACTCGTCACACACACAGCTCCTCTGGGTTCATGGTGCATCTGCCCTCACGGAGAGGATCCAGGCATGAGAGAGAGAGGGACTCTGACCAATGTATGGGTGTTGATGCTCATCTCTCTGCTCTCTCCTGTACTTGCACATGTGTGCAAGAGCCAGTGTGGTCCCCTATGGTCGTGAACCTGTCCTATCCCACTCTTGATGAAAGGTTCTCTCTGGTGCCTGTTAAATCAAACCATGATGCTCAGCACTGAGCTTAACTCTGACCTAAACAGACCTACATCTGTCAAGGAGCAAGAAGTAATCCCATAAAATCCTTAGCTTCCTACTTAGGAGCAGAGCCTAGTTATCCTTTTGCCTTCTGCCGCAGGAGTTCACTAAGATGGGGATCAAAGCAGTAATTGCTTCTCTGGGGACTCAAGGAATGAATGGCTGAGGCAGCTCAACTCTGCAGTCCTGCAGCTACTCAGAGGCAGTTTTCTCCTCCCTTTCCAAAGGCTGCTACGTGGCTCCAGTGGGTACGAGCATTCCTCCTTGATGCATCTCACTCCTCTCATGACCCACTGCCCAGAATAGTGATGTAGCAGGATAGTTCCTGTCTCCTTTCACTCGTCACTGCTCCTGCCATTCCTGAAACAGCAGGGAAAGGAGCCCAGTCCCAGCTCCTCGTATCCCATGATGTGGAGGTAGGACACAGTCTTCACTGCATAAGGTCTTCTTGCAGCAATAATCACTATGGCTAGTTTTGCACAGCCCTGGGTGCTTCCTATGGGAGGAAAGGGTCCAGTGCTGCTGTCTTCTGGTCACTCAGCAGGGGAAGGGATGGGCTTTACCTTAAATCCATCTCTGCTGCTGAAAAATTGTCATCAGCCAGCTCAGTCATGCCACAACAGAAGGGACAAATTTTCTGTTCACCTTCCTCTATCAACATCGGTGCAACTGCACCAGAGTAAACCCACTGCTGGCTTTGCTCCAGTGATCCCACTGCTCCCGGCAGCCAAGGGTACAGACAGTGGTTCCCTTCTCACCCTGTGCCCATCGCAGAGGGGAGACCCCTGCCTGCCATGGAAACCTGGGCACTGAAACACCTGCAGAATGTGTCCTAGGGGAAAACTGCCTCTGGAGCTGCACCAGAGGCAGAAGCTGCTGCTCGCTCAGTTCTTTGCATCATTCTGACCTGCTGACAGGCACACAAAGGCTGCCTCTGCAGCTCTGGTGAGCAGGGAAGGCTGCAGAGGCCTGGATGCGTGGCTCTCCTCCTCCTTCTCCTCCTCTTCTCTGCGTGCGGGACACGCTCTCTGCCGGGAACGCATGGCCCTGCAGCATCTCCACACCATTGCCTCCGCAGACAGCAGCCACAGACCTGCCCTGGCNGAACGCATTAAGAACGAAGAGCTCTTGGGTTAATATTTACATTCCATCAGGGGAAGTTAAATGCATTTTGGCTGGAATCAGAGTATGAAGAATATTCTAATTTAAAAAATTAAATCCTTTACTGAAGGACTGCATATCACCTTTTCACGGCGCTAGGGGCTCATTTATTAATGGGTGTATTTCTTTTAACAGAGTTTCCTGCTGATATTTATTTCCCTTTTTAATCTGTAGGTCAGATGACTAGTTCCCTGAGAGGAGTTGACCCTAGAGGCAGTATCAGTACTTCCCACTTTCTGGCAGATCCCTTGCTGGCACCAGGGAAACAGTTGGGGCTGAGAAATGCAGAGGTGAATCTCCTGGATGAGAGGGGGAGAGGCAACGTGTAAAATCAAGCATCACAGAGGCACCACAACACAGAACCTGGCCAGGGGCATTTATTACTCCTGTAAGACCTCATCTCTGCTGCTGTGCTTGTTTGGCTCTGTTGGCGTAATTAAAGTATTGTGACTCTCCACTGTGACTGCTGCTATAATAGCACAAAGCAGCTTTTACACCAGTAATACTATTTTTGCATGGAAAGAGGACTAACGATATCCATGTCAGGCACAGCTGCCTCGATATAACTGAGCTAATGCTCTAGCTTTGGCTGCCACAAGTGCAGGTGAACGATGGCATTTCCATCATAAAGTGTGGGAGAGGCTGAATGAGTGGGTGCCCGGCCGTCCCCAGGAGTTTCCCCGGCAGGTTTGCTTTGCTGGGAAGAGTGGAAAGGACAGAGAAGAGAGAATAAGAACTGAAAGTTAATGACGTTAGGAGGACAAGTTGCTCACCCAGCACTCAGCCTCAAGCTCCACTGACTGCTGGATAAAAGCCTTTCAAAGTGGACTAGGAAGAGCTACAGCTACAGTGCAGATGACACCTGAGCTGGAACACGCTGGGAGGTTTGACTCGTCACACACACAGCTCCTCTGGGTTCATGGTGCATCTGCCCTCACGGAGAGGATCCAGGCATGAGAGAGAGAGGGACTCTGACCAATGTACGGGTGTTGATGCTCATCTCTCTGCTCTCTCCTGTACTTGCACATGTGTGCAAGAGCCAGTGTGGTCCCCTATGGTCGTGAACCTGTCCTATCCCACTCTTGATGAAAAGTTATCTCTGGTGCCTGTTAAATCAAACCATGATGCTCAGCACTGAGCTTAACTCTGACCTAAACAGACCTACATCTGTCAAGGAGCAAGAAGTAATCCCATAAAATCCTTAGCTTCCTACTTAGGAGCAGAGCCTAGTTATCCTTTTGCTTTCTGCCGGAGGAGTTCACTAAGATGGGGATCAAAGCAGTAATTGCTTCTCTGGGGACTCAAGGAATGAATGGCTGAAGCAGCTCAACTCTGCAGTCCTGCAGCTACTCAGAGGCAGTTTTCTCCTCCCTTTCCAAAGGTTGCTACGTGGCTCCAGTGGGTACGAGGGTTCCTCCTACCAGTGATGCATCTCACTCCTCTCATGACCCACTGCCCAGAATAGTGATGTAGCAGGATAGTTCCTGTCTCCTTTCACTCGTCACTGCTCCTGCCATTCCTGAAACAGCAGGGAAAGGAGCCCAGTCCCAGCTCCTCGTATCCCATGATGTGGAGGTAGGACACAGTCTTCACTGCATAAGGTCTTCTTGCAGCAAGAGTCACTGTGGTTAGTTTTGCACAGCCCTGGGTGCTTCCTATGGGAGGAAAGGGTCCAGTGCTGCTGTCTTCTGGTCACTCAGCAGGGGAAGGGATGGGCTTTACCTTAAATCCATCTCTGCTGCTGAAAAATTGTCATCAGCCAGCTCAGTCATGCCACAACAGAAGGGACAAATTTTCTGTTCACCTTCCTCTATCAACATCGGTGCAACTGCACCAGAGTAAACCCACTGCTGGCTTTGCTCCAGTGATCCCACTGCTCCCGGCAGCCAAGGGTACAGACAGTGGTTCCCTTCTCACCCTGTGCCCATCGCAGAGGGGAGACCCCTGCCTGCCATGGAAACCTGGGCACTGAAACACCTGCAGAATGTGTCCTAGGGGAAAACTGCCTCTGGAGCTGCACCAGAGGCAGAAGCTGCTGCTCGCTCAGTTCTTTGCATCATTCTGACCTGCTGACAGGCACACAAAGGCTGCCTCTGCAGCTCTGGTGAGCAGGGAAGGCTGCAGAGGCCTGGATGCGTGGCTCTCCTCCTCCTTCTCCTCCTCTTCTCTGCGTGCGGGACACGCTCTCTGCCGGGAACGCATGGCCCTGCAGCATCTCCACGCCATCGCCTCTGCAGACAGCAGCCACAGACCTGCCCTGGCTGAGTTACACATCTATTTGTCTTCCTTACAGGACAGATGAGTTGCACCGTATGCTGAGCTGCTTGGTATTTCACAGCTACAGAGAAATCCCGTGTGCCAGTTCTGAGGAGGGAACTTCCACTTAGTAAGCAGACAGCACCAGAGGGCTTGTGGGTGGGAAAGTGTCTAAAAACACAGCCTCAGCCACCACCAACTTTGTCTTGCAACCAGGGTGTTTCTGCAATATGGAGAACTATTGCCACTGCTTCCTTCTCCCCTCCCCCTATAAAAAAGAGCACTCAACAGCTGAGAAAGCAGGTTGCAAGCACAGTCACAACTGAGAAGTGGCACTCATCCCACAAGCAGCCTCTGAAAAATGCTCTGTGAACCCTAAGCATGAGCATCACCAACTCCTCTGTGATACACACCTGCCCCTGCGAGCAGGTTTACTGACCAGCTGTGCTACCTGGCCTCCATAGCAGTTCGGCAGGCATGGAAGAGGATGAAGACAGACTTCTCTGCTTGAAATTAAAGGCTACATAACCATGCAGGAGGACTAGCAGACATCCCTGCCAGGGCTGAGTGAGATGGCTGGAGTTGGCCCATGCCCCTGGGCCTTCAGACCATCTCAGTTTTGGATGGAGGAGGAATCATCCCCTTCACCTGGCCATGGGTCACAGGGTCTCGCCACCGCAGGGAACAGAGGGGACAAGCCTGGTCACACATGGAGCCAAGTGATCCCTGGGGCATGGTGGACACAGTCAAAACCTGCAGCTCAGCTGCAGGGCCTGGAAGAAAGGTATGGGATTGGGGCCAGACCAAGGATGTTCTTTCTTAGAGTAGCATCAGCTACTGCACCAAAACCAGCACCTTACTTGAAACATAATATTCCCTGATCTGGCCACAGTCATGCCGGGCTTCAAAGGAGGGATGGGCTGGGTGAACACGATGCTGCACAGGAGTCAGGCACCCACAGCGGTGTCTGCAAGGAAGCTCGTCTCCCTTATCAGCACCCGGGCTGACCCAGCCTCTCCAGTGCCTGCGTGGTGAGAGCAATCAGCCTCACCATCCCCAGGGCACACCTGGCATGAGTCCCTGCAGAGATAACTGGGCTCTACAATAGTGAGCGCTTCTGGAACCAGCAGTCCCTGGTGCTGGAACACAACCTGCTTCTTACAGGGAGCCTCCACACCAGCAAAGAGACCCATTGTTATGGAGATGGAAAGAGGAAGGTAGCCTAGTGGGACTGGCCAAGCTTTGCCTTCGATGGAAAAGCAATCACCCTCCTCCACCTAAAGGCCCGTGATTTAATCCTGGGGGACCAACAAGGAGAGATCCAAGATAAACAACATCTGTGCATTCACAAATTGTAAATGGAGTTGCTTTCATGTCCTGAGCCTGTTGATTAACCAGGGTTATTGTTTGGCTTGGCGCTTGCTGCTTGGTGACTTGGAAGGAAGGTAACTGAAAGGGATCATTTGGTAACACTCCCTTGAATTCAAGTATCTTTAAATAGTGCATGGCTTTGAGTTTTGCCTGCAGAAGACTGATTGGAAAAGGTAGCAGAAGAGTGCAGATGGCTATCAGAAGGGAACCTGTGTTTAGTCTGCTTGTGCCAGATGGGAATGGAAAGTTTGCTCCCTTGCCAAGTGTTTAAAAGAGGAAATAGGATGTGATATTCTGCCTCCCACTCCTTTCTCTCCCCTGAAACCAGCCCTCTGCTCCGCTTCCATTTGTTGTAAAAAGGAAGAAAAAAAACCCAACCCCACAGCTTGGTCGATGTAAACACTTCTAGACAGTTGGAAATAAACTTTGTCCCTTTTTAATGTGTTTATTGTGGGGAGATGGATGGAGCTGTGGATTTTTGAACACAGCTGAGTCCAGCGCTGCACAGCACCTGCCTTTTGGTCTCATCTATGCAACAAACAAAGCTGCAAAGCCCCAGAACACAGATGCTCTGCTGTCTTCTGACAGGGAGGACATGAAACCCTACCATGGCTCTCTTCTCCCAGTTCCAGAACAAAATTCCCATCAAGCCTCTTGGCTGGAAAACCTACCAGTGTGATGGATCAAAACCCCACCTGAAACTCCTGTGAATTCCCCCGGTTAATAAATCCAGGTCTGCCTGAGCTGCGGCTGCCTGGAGGACTTGTGGAGGTAGAGGATGAGATCCTCTTGGCCTGAGGCTGGTGTAGAGTGTTGGTTTAGGGAATTCCAGGAGTTAAACCCAACACTACCCCATTGGCATGTGTGCTTGGTGATGTGAACATGGATGACATGGATCACAGACTCACAAAGCAGCTTTGGGCAGAAAGGAGCTGGTCCAGGGTCTACCAGAGCTCCTGTTGACCTGCAAAGCTAGAGCAGGTTCCCAAGGGCTGGTCCAGCTCAGTTGTGAGCTTTCCCCAGAGCAGAAATCCCACCACCTCCCCCCAGCACCAGTTCCAGGGTCTCACCACCCTCATTGTACGGTGACACAGGAAGGAAGGTGACAGGGGCTGCCACCCTGGTTCCCAGCCTAACCTGCCCTGCGCGGGAAGCTACCAGGCAGCTGCTTGGCTCTAAGAAATGGAGATTTAATGAGCAGCTTCAGGAACATTCTCAGTTGTCCTGCAAAGCTCTTTGCTGTCTCTGACACTAATTACTAAATGTTTCCAAAGCTGCTGTCCATGTCCACGGCTCTTTGTTACAGAGATGTGTTTGTGGATAGCGGGGTGATGCTCAGAGGATGCCTGCTGTGCCTGGAGGGGCATGTGGGAAAGAAAGGAGAAGACCTCCCTCTCAGCCTGGAGAGAGGTGCTGTTGCTTGCCTTGCTAGGGGCCGAGGTGCCCTGTCTCTGCTCTAGGAGGATGGAAAGCGCCCCAGTGCAGGGTGCAAGGGGAGAGGCAGAAATAAGCCTGCCCAGGACAGATGCAACAACCTGCCTCAGACAGGCAGGACATCGCACTGGAGACTGGGGAGACCAGTTTACTAGAGACAAGATCCCAGGAGAGGAGGGGAGAAGGGAAGAGAAGGATGGGGAGAGATGAACGTGAGCTGGTGGGTGGTTTGGACCTGACTGGCCAGAAAAAGGAGCTGCGGGCTTAGGAAAGGGCTGGGTTCACACAGGGACAGCTGTGGCAGAGGTGCGTGCATAGTGCCAACTTTTCTGCAGAGAAGGTGCCGTGGGGAACGGTCACCCAAAGGTCAGCCTGGTTCCCTGTGAGTGCCTGCCCTCTGCGAAGGAGAGCACAGGCCAGCAGGAGATGAACTGGGCCCCCAGCCTGCTGAGGAGTCAGCCAGCTTCTCATCCCTACTTTTCTTTGCCTGCAAGAAGTAGGGAGCTGAGCTAACAGCATCCAGAGATGTGTGAATCTCTGCTGCTGTGCCAGAGCCAGTTCCTTAGCGAGGCTCCTCAGATCACAGCCACCTTGAAGTTTCTCGATGGTCACATCCCTCCAGCAACAGGCAGCCTGGCAGGGTCTCACTCCCAAGCTGTACACCTTGCCCTCAGTTATGGAAAGGTAATATCTTTCCTATTGTGCTGGGCTCCTGGAAGGTGAAGTCCTGGTTAAGGAGATATCACAATGAGTGATTTGACAAGCTGAGTTGGAAACCATGAGCACAGAGGCAGCCGTGCGGTTGCTCCACTATGGGATGCACCTGGGCACAAGCTGGGGGCCGATAGCATCCCCGCTACAGAGCTCCTGCCAGCAGCACTTTTGCAGGGAGGGATTTAGCCCTAAGAGTCTTAGTGACGCATCTTGGGAGACTTAGGCTGAACCCAGCTGGCAGAGACGTGACCCGTGCTGCCTTTCCTGTGGTCACCTGCTGGTCGGCATTACCGGAGCTGTCACCCCGTCCCGGACTCAACACGTGAGCACGGTGGCACAAGGGCTTGGGAGACAAGGAGGGGGGAAACCAGCCCAAACCCTGACTGGTCCAGACTTGCACCCACACCAAGTCTGCTGGAAAAGGGTTTGGCTCAGGGACCCATAAACTCTCAGATATTAATGGGAGAGTCCTTCCCACTACCTTGGGGGATCAGCACCTGGGATGGGGGCAACCCAGGGCTTCAGGCTCTGAACAAGGGCTCCTGTTTGACCCATACCTGCAAGAACTAGAGTGTGAGTCACTGCAAACAACGCAGCAAAGACCAAGGCAGGGTTTAATGTGTTGTTAATGATAACCCCATATGTGGGTGTATTTCTATGGCTGGGGAAAGTGAGGAAAGGGAAGTATATGACTTATTCTGACTTCGAAAAAAAAGGTAGCCCCAGGGGCAGCACCAGCATTCAGGACAAGCAGCACTCACAGAGAGCACATCGGCAGTTTTCTCTGTGCAGATTTGCATACATGGAGTCTGTCCACCTTAAGAACTGACATGACTTGGTGACCGCGCTCAGCTGAGATGAAAGTTGAAATGAGGCTGGCTGTAATCCCACAGAAACCAGGCCACCCGAAGGACTCAGGACAGTCAGGTCCCATTAAAAAGCATCTGCCAGTCTGATGTCTCAAGGGTTTCATTATCTTTCTTAGCTAGGAGTCACCAGTGAGGACTGATCTGTGGACTCTGAGCTGCTGCCTGGCAGTATCAGCACAGGGCAGTTTCTAGGGCAGCAACGATCATTTTTGCTCCCAGAGGCAACGGGATGATGGCTTTGGCAGGCAATATAATCGGCTTCCTTGCTGAAAGACAGAGGAACTTAGGAAAAGAAATCAGGTAGTCTTGTAAGTGATACATGCAGTGCTTGAGGTACTTGGTACCAGCTGCTCTAGCTGCTAACAAGCAGTAGAGAGTACACCAGGAAATGCCCACTGGTGTTTGTGTTTTCCTGCAGCATCTATTTTTCTTTCAACTGCTGTAAAATCTCTGAGACATAATTAGGAACAAGCTCATTGCAAGAGTTCCCAGGTCTAACTGAGCTCTCTTGAAACTAAACCACTTAGAATCACCTTTTTCAGGGACAAGACACGATGTACTCTCCTTTGGTACAGCCGAGGATACGCTGACCTGGCACCTGATGAGTCCCCTGCAGCACGCGAGGGAGAGGCAGCAGATCCAAAACTGGCTCCTTGCTCCAGTGGGTGAACGGCTGAGGGGCTTGGAACAAACCTTATTGAAATCAATTGGGATTTTAAGATCGTTTAAGCCGGAATCCTGGGACGAAACGTCCAGCTGCAGGGGATACTGTTAACAGAGAGGAACTAGAGCAGGTTGTCTGGGAGATGTTTTGATTTTCATGCATCTGACTTTCAAAAAGTGTTGTCACCTGCTTCAGTCCCTCATTGAGTTGCAAATAATTGGACATTTATTTTCTTGTCATTAACCTACAAGCACACAAAGTGCCTTGTCTCTTGGCAGGTCAGATGGAACATCTCATGTTCCAGTGGTTGGAGCACACATTGCTGACTCCAGGCCTCAGCTGATGCTCTGCACCCCTTGCTCCTCCTCTCATAAACAGCAGAGACCTGGGTGGCAGCTGAGTTTTTCCTTGTGTGTTGTTGGAAGAGATTTCTCCCAGCTGTCTAGAAATCATTCATTTGCCTTTCCGCCTGTCCGGGGCAAGAACACACGATGGCAAAGTCAGGAGTTGACCCTGAGTGAACCTTGGGCATCCCTGGCTCGAGGGCACTGTGGGACCAATCATTTACCCACTGAAAAAAGGTTGGTTTGGACCAAAGAGGAAGGTTTGCAAACGCCATCCTAAGTCAGCAGCTACCGCAGTGCTGCAAACTGCAGGGTTCAACCAAGTACAACGGAGCCCTCCTCGCTGGCTTCAGATGGTGACTTCTGGGGATGATTTTTCATTTTGCTGCGAAAACTGAACAACCAGAAACATTTGCTTCAGATTGATCTAAAATGAACCCAGTTGACCTTCTTTCTGTTCTGATTAATAGGATGAAGAATTCAGTATTTGCACAGTTTTAATAGCAAGCCATCAAGGAAAAGCCTTGGATTGTGCGCCCGGAGCCTCCTGGAGGAGGGAAGGGCATCCTAGGCTGCCCTGCAGTGGCTGCAGCACCGTGGGCTCAGTGGAGCTCCCTGAGGTTCACCAAGTTTCTCACTCATCCCAACATCCAAGCCTGGCGCTGCTGCAGTTGGATGGCAACCTTTGTGGCCTAGGGGTGCTCAGAGAGCGTTTGCATCGTGGAAAAAGCCTTCATTGCAGCAGCCAGCCTGGAGCGTTTGGAGTGAGGATGGAAAGAAGAAAGACTGGCAGCACCCTTAGTTATTTTAAAATGTTGAAATGCTTCTAAAATACAAAAGGCCATTATGTAGAACTGGTCAAAACCAGCACGATAATGGAACAGGAACTCATGTGCCCTTTTTTGTGCCCTCCATCCTCAGCCAGCAAAGCCCTGTGCCAGAGAACCACCCTCATGTCCAAAGGGTTTACAGAAACTACAGTTGCAGGACAAGATTGTGCAGCAGCAGCAGCAGCAGCTTGCTTCTCTGGGGAATGGGAAAGAAAGGGCATTATTAAGTAATAAACTCTATGCCTTTAATCCCCGTTTCATTCTTTTTACCCTCAACCCCTTCCCTACTCACAAATTTACCTGTTGTTACCCACCCAGATGGTACAAAAGTGATCAGAGCACAGGAGCCCCAAACTAAAAGAACAGCCAGAGCCACAGCAGCATGTGAGTCTAAAACCCAGACTGGCTTTTTCTGAGGGCCAGAGGTTTTGGATGTTATTTGAAATAAGCAAGTGTTACTAACAGTTATTGAGGGCACCCTCAGCAAGTTCGCCAGTGACACCAAGCTGTGTGGTGAACACAGTGGAGGGAAGGGATGCCATCCTGGACAGGCTGGGGAGGTGGCCAGGAGCCCCAAACTAAAAGAACAGCCAGAGCCACAGCAGCATGTGAGTCTAAAACCCAGACTGGCTTTTTCTGAGGGCCAGAGGTTTTGGATGTTATTTGAAATAAGCAAGTGTTACTAACAGTTATGGAGGGCACCCTCAGCAAGTTCGCCAGTGACACCAAGCTGTGTGGTGAACACAGTGGAGGGAAGGGATGCCATCCTGGACAGCCTGGGGAGGTGGCCCCGTATGAACCTCATGAAGTTCAACAAGGCAAAGTGCAAGGTTCTGCACCTGGGTCGGGGCAATCCCAATCATAATTACAGGCTGGGCAGAGAATGGATTTAGAGCAGCCCTGAGGAGAAGGACTTGAGGGCACTGGTGGATGAGAAGCTCAACAGGAGCCAGCAAGGTGCCTTCGCAGCCCAGAAAACCAACCACATAGAATCATGGAATCGTAGAATCACCAGGTTGGAAGAGACCCACAGGATTATTGAGTCCAACCATTCCCATCAATCACTAAACCATGTCCCTCAGCACCTCATCCATCTGTCCCTTAAACACCTCCAGGGAAGGTGACTCAACCATCTCCCTGGGCAGGCTCTGCCAGTGCCCAATGACGCTTTCTATGAAATAGTTTTTCCTGATGTCCAGCCTAAACCTCCCCTGGTGGAGCTTGAGGCCGTTTCCTCCCATCCTGTCCCCTGTCACTTGGGAGAAGAGCCCAACTCCATCCTCTCCACAACCTCCTTTCAGGTAGTTG
>WAAB01018657.1:0-31700 GCA_013389865.1 Piaya cayana | reverse complement strand
TAGAGAGCACAGAGGTCTCCCCTCAGCCACCTCTTCTCCAGCTATCCTAGGCTACACCCAAAACATTGTGACCAGAAGGTTGAGGGAGGGGATTCTGCCCCTCTGTTCTGCTCCACTGAGACTTCATCCGAGTCCTGCATCCAGAAATGGAGTTCTCGGCACAGGAAAGACATGGATCTGTTGGAGCAAGTCCAGAGGAGACCATGAAGACTATGCAAGGGCTGGACAGGCTGAGAGAGTTGGGGTTGTTCAGCCTGGAGAAGAGAAGGCTGTGAGGAGACCTTAGAGCAGCTTCCAGTGCTGAAAAGGGCTCCAGGAAAGCTGGGGAGGGGCTCTTGCTCAGGAAGTGGAGGGGTAGGATGAGGAGATTGAGATGAGACATTATGAAGAAATGTTTTCCTGTGAGGGTGGTGAGGCCCAGGCTGCCCAGGGAAGCTGTGGCTGCCTCATCCCTGGAGATGTTCGAGGCCAGGTTGGATGGGGCTGTGAGCAGTCTGGTGCAGCGGGAGGTGTCGCTGCCCGTGGCAGGGGTGGGAGTCGCTGTGCTGTGAGGGACTGTTAGGGCTGTGAGGTCCCTCCCAGCCGCTGTGCTGCTCCCCCTCTGGCGGGCGGCAGAGGGCGCTGCGGGGCCGCGGCTCCCAGGGACCTCACCTGGGGTCCTGGGTCCTGGTCTGGAATCCTCAAAGAAAGGAGGAGATGGAGCTGCTGGAAGGCGCCCAGAGGAGGCTACAAAGATGATCCGAGGGCTGGAGCACCTCCCGTACGAGGACAGGCTGGGAGAGTTGGGGTTGTTCAGCCTGGAGAAGAGAAGGCTCAGAGGAGACCTTAGAGCGACCTGCCAGCACCTGAAGGGGCTACAAGAAACCTGGAGAGGGTCTGTTCACAAAGTCCTGTGGTGATAGGATGAGGGGGAATGGGTATAAACTGGAGAGGGGAAGATTTAGACTAGACATAACAAAAAAATTCTTCACGATGAAAGTGCTGAGGCCCTGGCACAGGTTGCCCAGAGACGCTGTGGCTGCCCCATCCCTGGGGGTGTTCAAGGCCAGGTTGGCTGGGGCTGTGGGCAAACTGGTCCAGTGGAAGGTGTCCCTGCCCATGGAGTTGGAACTAGATGATCCTTAAGATCCTTTCCAACCCAAACCATTCTTTAATTTTCTCATTCTCTCCTCCCAGGGCTTTTTCCCCAGCTTGGCAGCTGTGGATGTTCACCCACCCTGCCAACACGCCACATCAGAAGGAAACATGCCATGGGCAAACTCAAGAGCACTCCTCTCATCTGGAATAAGTCATTCCCCCAGCACAGCTGGAAGCTCTTGGCTTTGTGGGATATGCAGCATATGGGCTGCGCTTGGAGCAGCTTCCAGAATCCTGGAATCACAGAATGGGTTGGGTCAGAAGGGACCTTAAAGCCCATCCAGTTCCAACTCCCCTGCCATGGGCAGGGACACCTCCCACTAGATCATGTTGCTCCGAGTCCCATCCAACTTGGCCTTGAACACCTCCAGGGATGGGGCAGCCACCACATCTCTGGGCAACCTGACCCAGTGCCTACCCACCCTCACAGGAAAACATTTCTTCCTAAGATCTCATCTCAATCCTACCTCTTTCAGCTTCAAACCACTCCCCCTCATCCTATCCCTGCACTCCCTGATCAAGAGCCTCTCCCCAGCTTTTCTGCAATGAAATGGTGGGTTTAGGTGCAAAAGGAGACCAAACAAGGTAACAGTGCACCTTTTATAAGCTGCTTTAGCTCCTGGGGATGGAAGGTGTTCTATGAAGCTAAAATATTAAAACTAACCTGGATTATTTATTAAGCATCAATTATCACCATCACATTCACTGTCAGATGTTTCAGCATTGCTATCCTGTTCCAGGGGGGAATGTATTTTTAGGCTGCTTTGCAAAGGAAGGAAGGGGGTCAGTCATGCAGCTGAGGTGTCTGTCTGTCTTTCCTCACCGAGATGGGAACCTCCTGGTTCCCCTCAGCCAAAGTTCACAGATGGCTGGAAGCCTCCAAGGTACTAAGTTCACACAGGTTAATCAGCAAAGAGGGTGAGACGAGGAGCCCCCAAAGCCAGGTAGTGGTGTGGGTGCAGGAAGAGCAGGCACATGGTGAGGGGGTATGAATGCTCCTGGTTGTAGAAGACACTTCAAGCAGGGCAGCATCATCACTGGCACTGGAGAGCTCAGCCCTGGGAATCAACACCACAGAGACTGGCCTTCCCTCACCACTGCCCACTAAGATCATTTACATCAATACCTGCCAGGTGTGAACTCCTATTTATCGCACGTTCAGCTTCTGCCTCCCCTTCTTTGTGGTTTTGTAGCCTTACAAAATCGGAACAAGTTTTGGTTTAAGGATAAGGGCAGCCTTGCCCGCAAAACAGGATGTTCTAAAATAAGATCTAATTTTCCTTTGTGAGAACCTAAGGCAAAAGGAAACTGATATCCATTCCAAAGACAAACACAAACAAGGATTATTATTTATCATTAAAACACCTAAAAAGGCTCTAGAGCCCTAAAAGCAAAAGTTTGATGCTCTATAAAAGAATTATGTTTCTGAGATGTATCAGTTCAATAATTAAACCAGCATCTATGAAATATAAATGTAAGATATTAATAAATTAAATTAAATTAAAGCCACTGAAAGCCAATTATCTTGTAAAAGATCTCTGATGGCTAAACTAATGAGATGTAGAAAGATTAATTTAGATTCCCATTTTAGGAGGTGATTATAAATCACTGTAATGCCACATCCAGTTACTAGGTTGTTATTGAAACTTGTGAAATACATTTGGAAAGGCTTTTAAATATTCAGAATGAAGTAGAAATTAGAAAGGAGTTAGAAATAATTAAAAATTAGCTGTCTTGTCACACTGCAGCTGTAATCCTGTTACATCTTCTAGTTTACAGAGCTCCAGGTGTCTCTCCAGGCATTGATCTGTGGGGATGGTGGGGTTTACAAGCAGGGATTTGTGTGTTTTAATAATTGCAGAGCTTCAGACATTTCTCATTTCGCTTTTTTTCAGAATTGTTTCCGTGTAGGATATCACGCTTGCCGCTAGCACTGCCTGATGGATTTCTTTGACTGTAGGATAGGTCGGTCCCATGACCAAAGACCAGCGTTCTCCTTGCAGCTCCTGGTGAAGATGCTGAGGAGCATCACTCATGGTCTTCATGGTGAGAGGAAAGCACGAGGAGCCCTTTGTTCTGCTATACCAACAGCCATTGTAGCTCTGAGGAAAGCAGAAGTCTCCTGAGGAGAACAGGGTGATGATGGTGGGGCAATGCACGTCCATAGTCCACAAAATACGGCCTTGCCGCTGCCAGAGGTTGGCTGTGGTGGTTTGCCAGCCTTGCTTTGGTTGGGACTGGCCATGCAAGGAGCTTGGTGTGAGCTCTGGAGCTGTGACAGCCATCAGCTAACGACCCCAACAGCCCTCACCCTTCCTCACAATGGTTTGGCTTTGCCTGGTCCAAGAAAGCTGTACCAAAAAGCCTCCGGAGAATGGCTGGCTTCTATTACTACAGCTGGGGCATGGCAATCGGTCCCTGAGCTGGGAGGAAAACACAGGCAGGGGAGGGCAACGGGGCCTTGAAACCTCTGGCATGAGGTGATATTGGTGGCTCTGGCACTGGGAACTACTCCCCCATGGGCAGCCTCTGCATCCACAGAGGAATGTGACCTTGAGGCTAGAAACTGTGCTCTGGGAAGCACAGAGGGTGAGGAACAGGTCTACGAGGGGTGCACAGCTCTGTCTAGAGGGTCAGCACGGAGGTACTGGCTCTGGGAGCAAGAATTGGGCAGGGAGAGCCCTGAAGACGGGGTGGACACAGCCCCAGGTGGATCCAGCAGAGGAAGAAGCAAAGACCGCACACGCACCATCCTGAAGAAGCAGGCAGAGGGGCCACAGCATCAGCATCGCTTTGCTGGAGGTGAAGGACTCGGTGATCAGTACACGTGGAGAACCCCCAGGGCAGCAGAGGGGTAAGCACAACCGGGGAGAGGTGCAGCAGCTGAGGGGGAGTGGGGTTGATCTGATAAGGATTTTGTTTTTCCTTTATTCCCTTTCTCTCTAATATTTGAGGTAACATCTATCTCATAAGCAGATCGCTGAGCACTCTTTGGTCAGACCATTGGAACTTTTAAACAGACAAGCAGCACGTTCTCCTGCGTCAGGTGTGTGTCTCCAGCCCATGGAAAAGCAGGAGTTGTGGTGCATGGAATCAGGGTAGGTGGCAGCCCTCCCGGGGTCCCTCGGAGCATTTCTGTGAGTTGTCCTCCTGGGAGAGCTCTTTCTGGGTGCCATTCTGAGCTAGTCAGGGACAACCAGGAACACAACTGCCCTGTGTTCCCATAGCCCAGTGAGTTCCTTGCTTACAGCACAGCCCTCAGTTTAGGGGAGAAGCAGAAGCACCCCTTAAAGGCTTTGTTGGAAGTCTTGGAGTGGGAATTACAGCCAGAGGGAAAGCCCTCTGCCTTCTGCCTGGGAAGAGGTTGCTCAAGGGTTGCCTCAAAGTGTTTCTGGAGAGGGAAACAAAAGCCTCTGCACTCGATGATCCAGTGGGTCTTTTCCAACCTGGTGACTCTATGATCTATGAGAAAAGTTAAATTAAAAATCTCTGTTTGGGGCATTTCTTGGCTGGGAAAACCTTCTAGAAGGGGAAGAAGTAGGTTGGAAAAACAGCAGAGGAGCAGCCCATACCTGGGTGAGCCTCCGCAACCTCCTCTCAGCCTGCCTGAGTTGTACTTTGGAAGCAGCCCTACCCTGAGGGGAGCCAAAACCATGTCAGAGCTGGCAAAATGGGTTATGCAGTGGGGACCGAACCCCTGGGGTCCGAACTCCTGCAGAAGCCTCCAGCAGGCAGACCTGGAGTTTGCCAGATTGAAAGAGATGGCCAAGTCTAAAATTTTCTCCCGAAAGTCCTTAAAGTGTGCAGGAGCATGGGCCATGTGGTTAGTGGTCGAGAGTTTAGGTGAAGAAAAACGGGCAGCCCAGGTAGAAATCCAGAACCTAAGGGTGGAAAACAAAAACCTGAAAGATGAAATAAAGACTCAGCAACTTAAACTAGAGGAGGGTAAAATGCGGGAAGGAGTTGCGGCTGCGGAGCAAGTGCGGAGCGTTTTGCAGTATCAAGAAGTGTGTGAGCAAAAAAAGGCGATTTTGAATGAAAACCAGGCCCTGAAGGAACAGTTGGCTGCCAGCACAAGGGCTGTGGAGGGCGTGCAGGGAGCAATCCAAGGGCTAGTGCAGAAAATACACACCCTGAAAGAGAAGGGCGCGGACCACCGAGCCTGCGAGGCCAAGGTGGAAAGGTTAAAGGCAGCATTGGGGGTGAAGCACGGAGCAGCTGTGGACCTGACAAAACCAGCCTGCCAGGGAGATAATGAGCAGCGTGATGGGAAAAGGTGGTTTAATCCAGATGGCAACCCCTCCGCAGAGGCGTGCAAGCCCGCGAGCCTGCCTGCGCCGGGAAGGTTTAAAGCAAACCCTCTTTTGCTTCCCGGTGCTCAGGCTGCTGTGAAATGGGAAGAGAGAGGAGTGGAGGGGAGAAGCCAGGGAAACACGCATCCACGGGCAGATTGGGGTGTCTGGAGGGAAGCAGCTACCGCTCAGCCAGCTCCACAGCAGCTCAATGCCAGGAGCATCCAGGGAAGGGGCAAACAGGTGGCAGGGACCACCTGGGCAGGGGAGGATGGAGGGGGCTCCACAGGAGGAAAGGTTGGCAGGGAAAGGGAAAATCCTGGGGGGAAGAGGGACTCAGAGGTGCTGCAGCCCACCGCCTCCACCGGCACAACCCCCCAGATGCCCTCCATGTGGAAAGGGAGGAAGGGAAGGTGGCAGGGCAAGAGACAGTGGCAGCAGAGCCCCGTGCCCCAGGGCCTGGCACAAAACACCGGGGCCAGGAGGGAGTTAAGCACGATGCGCGTGGACATATGGAGGCAGCTTCGGAATCACGGGGAGGATATGGACCGTTGGGATAATGCTCCCACCAGGGTTTTGCTGGATCGCCTGCTGGAGATCAACGGGAGAAGAGAGGGAAGCAGCCCCAAGGGCCCTGCCCACCCCATCATAGTCTAGAGTAGCTAGTCCCCTCCTGCCCTGGGCTCATGGTCTGACCAGAACTGGACCACTGGCAAGGGGACTGTGCTGGAAGCACTAGGGATTGGAAGCAGAGCCCACACACATCACCCATATCACATGAAAAGCCAGGGCACTGGGCATCCACGACTTCTCTGGGCAACCTGTGCCTGTGTCTCACCACCCCCACATTTCTCCTTAAGACTTCATCTAAATCTCCCGTCTTTCAGCTTAAAACTGTTCCCCTCATCCTATGCCTGCACTGGAAAAAAAAAAAAGTTTAAAACAGAGGAATTCAAACTGAGTGGTACCAGTACACAAAACCTTAGAGGGTGGAAAAAATGGCAGATTAAGTTTTTTATGTAGAATGGTTTGAGGGGAGGGTAATTAATGATAAAATATTTTAATTGACTTGGGACAAAGTTCACTTTGAAGGCAAAAAGTTAAGCCTATAACACATGATTCGAGTTCAAGTGTTAACACCAACATTTTATCTTAGAGTGAATAAAACGTTAAAAAAAATACAACCTAAAAATAGACTGATCATGGTAAAGAGTGTGCATTAACATAATAGATTTGTAATTAAAACATAAAGTTGTTCTGTTACAGAGAAGAGATGGAACCAATGGAAAAGAGACAATGGAGGATAGGTGAGCAACAATTTAAGAACATCTGCTAATAAATTGTATAACAACATACAAAGATGCAGGTTATTAGATCCTGAATAGCTCCAAGAAGTCCTACGGATGCAAATGATCTCCCTTGGTTAACTAAGATAACTATTAATATCTATCTTTGCTATTTTGCTTTCTATAGGTAGCACAGAAGAATAAGTAGCCATTCCCAATTATGGATATTACTAATTGTATATGGCTTAGAGTTTTCTTTCCTGTTTTTATTTTGCTGTATCATCTTATATACTTAGAGGAAGGTATATAATTCTTACTTTTAGATCAGTTGCTGTTGCTGAAGTTCAAACAAGATAAAGTATAAGCAACCTGCGGTTGGCAACAAAGAAATGGATCCAGTTTAAAGGGGTCACCATCTCCAGTGAAAAGAAATCCTGTTTCTCTTGACGAGGGTGGACATACCTCCTATTTCAACAGCCATTGTAATTAATGGATAATCAGCATACGGCACAATGCCTGTATATCTAACACTGGAAAGATGTTGTAGCTGCAGAACATTGTAGCATTCTGAGTACTGCAAAGAGAAAGATGAATGAACCAAGCATGCAAGTTTCTCGTAGGATAAGTTATATTTTGACAAATATACTATTAGTGTAGCTTTACATTAAGAGAACTGCATAGTGTGGGTTTGGGTATAACTTAAGAGTGCAGAGCTGGTGGGGCTGGGATGAGTGGAAACTAAATGTTTCCCAGCAATGGGGATATCTCCACGCTACAGCTGTGTGCGCTGGGTAATCGGGTACTGGGATGACGAGAAGGTTTCTTTTGTTACGGAGGGGACAATGAGGTGATGTTGGAAACCCACAACAGGAAGGTTGCTAAGATGAGAGCTGGTGGTGGCTCCCCGCCATCTGTCTGGAAGGACACCAGCCAGCAGGAGGCACTTCCTCGTGGAAATTGCACACAAGAAGCTGTCAGTTTTCAATCATTTCAGAAGAAAGTTTACCCAGATGTAGATATCCTCTGGCTTCCAGTAGGTCTGTGCTCACTGATGTGGAATCCAGCTGTGTTTGTGTGAACACCCAGCATCCAGAGATCACCTCTGCACGTCTAATTGGTTTGATAATATGTGTGCATGTAACATAACTTTATTTTACCGGTATACTTTTAATTATACAATGCTTTTAGGAGTGATACTAAAATCACTAGGAACTTTTAAACTGTACTAAACAAAGACCAGTAACACAGTTTTGGCTTTGAGCCATCATTGCAGATAACAGAGCATCCCCTTGTAACATCTGCCATCCCACAGGCAGCGAAAGAAGCCACCAAAGCAAGGTTTGCAGTGTGTGACAAGAGTGAGCAAGTTGGTCTCACTTCAACCACTACAGAGGTGCCAAGCATCATTCTCTGTGTAAATCCCTCCTTGGCAGGACTCCCATCAGCTACTGAAGTTTTTTAACCAGCTGTACAGCCTTAAAGTGCAGTTCTGGGCAGGTTGCTTAGTTGTGAATATTATCCTGGCTATAAAATCGAATATGAAGCTAACCAGATAGCAGCTCTGCACCAGAGCCAAGAGCTACAGGCTACCCTTGGAGCCGCACGAGGCAAGACCAGGTAGGAAAGAGCAAACGCCTCTGAGAAGATTGACTGCTCGGTCCTGGTGAGGAGCCTTGAGCCACAGGAGGGTTTGCAACATCCTTGCTGGACTCGTGCGTGGCAGCTCACATCCGTGGGCTGTCAGAAGGGTGTCTGTATCCCAGAATACAGATGGAATACGGCCTGGCTGCTGTGAGAAATGCAACCCAGGACGTGTGCTAACACTGCAAAACCTCATAGAGGTGTTTGTGAACCTTGCTTTGCTGGGACTGGCCTTACAGGGAGCTCTGTGTGAGCTGTGACAGCAATCATTTAACAGCTCCAACGGCCCTCACCCATTCGCACTCTGGTTTGGCTTTGCCTGGCAGAAAGGCTCTGGCAGCACAGCTGGCTGTTTACCTCCTGACCTGGGAGGAAAATACAGGCAGGGGAGGGCAGTGGGACCTTGAAACCTCCAGCACAAGGTAATAGCGGAGACTACAGCGCTGGGTTCTACTCTACTCCCCTGTGGGCAACCTCTGCATCCACAGAGGAACGTGACCTTGGGGGTGGGGAACCATGCTCTGGGCAGCACAGAGGGCGAGGAGCAGGTCTGCAAGTGGTGCACAGCTCTGACCGGAGGGTCAGCATGGAAAAACCGGCATTGGGAACGAGCAGCAAGCAGGGAAAGCCCTGGAGACCAGGTGGAAACAGCCCCAGATGGATCCAGCAAAGGAGTCATCAGAAACACCACCAGCACCATCCTGAAGAAGCAGACAGAGGATCCACATGCTGGCATCATGCTGCTGAGGGTGAAGGACTTGGGGTCTGTGATGCCTGGAGCCCTCCCTGGTCAGGGAGAGCTGCAGCAGCTCCAGTGCTCTGTGCATGAGTATTGACAGTCTTATGCTACAAGGCTTTTTCATTTATCTCCTTTCTCTCTAATATTCAAGATAATATCATTTTTCATTGTTAACATTGCTGTAAGTGGATTGATAAGAACTCTGAGCACACTGGTAAAGCTTTTAAGTAGACTAAGAATAAACTGTATATCTTCTCAAACTAGTTGTGTTTCTTTAGCCAAGAGGAACAGCACGAATTGTGCTAAAACAACCCTAGATTCCACAAAGGCAATTATTTTCTAAACTGGGTTAATGGAGAGAAAGATGAGCTTTCAATGGAAACCTCAGAAATCTGGGTCTGGTTGAGTGTGATCCTTTGTTGTCTCTCCAGGTCACTGGATCAAGCTCAGGCCTTCCCACTCTTTCCATACAGCACTGTCACTTGCTCAACATGGATTAAATCAGGATTAAAAAGCCTGATTTCCAAAGCACGGCCCCACCATTTGCAGGTTCACAAGTATTTGAAGCCAGCAGGCACAAGCCCCGTCTCCAACACTAACATCCCTGCTCCAGAACATTGTGCCTCGGGTGTTTCAAGTAAACAACAGTGTTCAAGCTCCTCCATCCCATGGCGGAGTTACTGGCGTACAAATGTGAGTCAGGTGAGAGGAGCAGTTCACGACAGCTGTTGGGGGGAAGGGAGATCAGCAGGGAAAAGAGCTCTGCTGATGTGGACACTGGGCTTGCAGAGTGCATAGGGGGATCTATTCTCCTAGCGATGCTGTGACATGCAAGGGGTGTATGTTGAACACGTCTGCTCCACACACAGGGCCACAGAACAGCTCATGGCCAGTTCAGATTCTGCTTCTGTGCAGGGATTGGTTTATCACAGAGGTTACACAGTGATTACTCTTTCAGGAGACAGGGTGAAGGTTCAGTCAAGAGGCCTACTTATCCTCTAGGGTTTCTGCTTCCCCAGTCCTCCACAGGCTGCCTATTGCATGGGAACAGAGTGCTGCTACCAGCTGTGATGGGGGGACTTGGTCCTTCACCTCTGGCATGTTCACCAGGGAGATGGATGGTGCAGGGTCCCTGCCGTGAGCCACAGCTGCTACATGACATAGGCAATATTTGCGTGCATAAACTCCTTACAACGAAATTCCTGACTTCCCACTGTGAGCAAACGTGGTCCCTGCTGCTGGTGCCGCCAGTGCTGAGGGGAGCTGCCCCTGGGCCAGAGCATCACACGGTGCAGCCAGTGCAGCATCATGAACCGCTCCCTGCCAGCCACACTCAGAGACTCGTTCCTGCTGTGGGTGCCAAGAACAGGTTTGAAAAGTTTGCTTTACGTTGGTAACTGACATGTACACACCTTCCCCTTCACTGCTCTCCACCCCCCCCGGCAGTTTTTCTCAGCTCCACAGCAGGGGAGTTTCACCCCGAGTTAACGATGTGGGGTGAGCAGAGAGGTGACCCACCAGCCAAGGCCAGGGAGTGCTGGTGGAGCCAGGAGCTAACGCTTTGGGGAAAGTGTAGGAGAGAAATTTTAATATCAAACATTACAAAACCAAGACAAAATTATTCTTTTCATAGGAACACCTCCAAACACTCCTGTACCAGGACAGGGAACAAACTGGCAAGGCTGTTATTTATGAAAAAAGGCTAATCTGAAAACAGTGAAACTTGATTTTCAGAGCAGCGGATACCTGTACCTCTCACCCATATCCAGGAGCCACAATGATTCCTCATTCTCCTTCAAGGCTGCACATAACCCTGCCCCTTTCTCCAAGGTAGTTTGCTTATTTCTCTGACCATTAATTTTTTCTTTTTCCCTAACGCTGCAGAGCCTGTATTTCTCTCCAGGGAGGCTTTAAGCCCCCTTAATGCACAACCTGACTACAGCAGCCATCAACTGGTGTTGATGCTTTCTTTTATCAGCCAAATTCCTCTGCTTGCTGGGCTCCCTTCCTGGCCTTGGGAGTAGATTTGCTGGCGTATCTTGAAAGCACCGAGTGCCTCACCCACCCCTGCACACTTGACCCAGAACACATCACTGCTCTCCTTTCTCCTTGCTCGTTATCCCAGATGGACTTAGATTGAAAAATCTGGAGCCACATTTCTTAAACTTTCAGTCCTGGCTTTAGCTCAAGGTGATATCAGGTACAAACCACGAAACTAGCAATTACTTTGAAATGGGCTGAAGTATGCACGCATTTGAAATAAAGGTGCGGATTCAGAGCTTTCAGGATTCAAAGTGTCTGTTAAAGAATGGTGCAATTACAGCATTGTCTGTTAGGCCTGAGTTATAAATCATATCAGCACCTTCTGCTGATTGCAGGGAACACATGACAGCATGGCTAGAAGTCAACAAAAGGCAGATTATTTACGTGCCACAGTGGTTGTTTCCTTTCCTCTTTTCTTTGACAAAGATTATAGAGAAAAACACTAAGCGTGAGCCTCAATCTTGCCTTGTTCTTTTCCTTTCAACGTCTGAATAAAAGGGAAGTAAGAAAAGGTGACTTCCATAGAAACAAAGGCTGTGAGATTCACAGCTCAGCTTCTGCGTGTACTGTTCCTCAGCATCTCCTGAGACGGCTAAAGCACTCTGAAATAACCAGGTAAAAAAGCATTGTGGAAATGTGTTTCTTTACCAAAAATCCCTTGTGTAGTCTGCAGATTCAAGCAAGGGAGATGTGTCCAAGGGCACATGGCTTTGCCACAGGCAGGTGTCAATCCAGCTTGCTTTGCTTGGCACATCACAAAGCCCTGCCCCAGAATGCTCCCGGCTACATTTTAGCTATTTCAGAGGTCTCCAATCTCTTGTAGAGAGGCAACTTTTCCTCCTTGAGAACACATATTTACATTTTTTTCCAGGGAAAATATCACCTGGTGGTCTTATTCCCACACTTCCAGGAATGCATAGATGCATTCCTTGAATAGGGAGAAATGTGGGGAGGTCAGAGGTGAGCATAACGCAGGATAAAGGAAAACAGGAACCGGCACATGTCCTGGTAAAGCCCTTGGGTAAGACCCCCCCTGCTTTCCAGTCCCTATAGAAGCAAGCGGTGGTATAAATTCCGTATGCAGGTTCATTACTCTTCAGGCATTTCATAGAATCATAGAATCCAACCATTCCTATCAATCACTAAACCGTGTCCCTCAGCACATCATCCACTCGTCCCTTAAACCCCTCCAGGGAAGGTGACTCAACTCCCTCCCTGGGCAACCTCTGCCAGTGCCCAATGACCATTTCTGTGAAAAATTTTCCTAACGTTCAGCCAAAACCTCCCCTTACACTCTGTCCCTGTCCCCAGTCTGATATTCCTTTTTTCCTTCCCCTATTTTAGGATATATTTTGCGTCTCCTTCAGTGCTCTTCAATTCTGGCAGAAAAGGCTGCTTTTAGCCCTCACCACAGATGTTCCAAAGGCAATAACTGACTCGAGTTGGTCTTGTGATGGAAACTGCACTGTAGCTTTATGTTGCCATGGCTTCTTCTGTTGACAAAATAATCCTTTTGACAGACAGCTTCTAGATCTTTCAGAGCCCTCTGATTTCACAGGAGATGGGGTAACTCAAAGGACAAGGAGTGAAATGACCATGTGGGAAAGGGTCCACAGGAGGCGGCTGGCGGGAGGACAGGACATAGCCCCGAGGCTGTGCCGGCTGCCCTCCTGCTGACTCTGCTTGATGCAAGCAGGATTTTCAATGCCAAAGTTGAGCCCAGTGCTGTTAAACTCTGGTTCACTCAAGCTGTTGAAGATGGGTTCAGTGAAGCTGGGCTGAGATGAGTTACCAAGGTGTTTCTGATTGAGGCGATGCTCATAGCAGCTTCCCCTCTGCACAGTGCAGAGTTTATGGTCTACAAAGGGGACCAAGCTGTGTATAAGAACCTACCCACACATTTTGGAACACAGTTCAGGGCTTATAGAACTACAGTGAATGCACTTCTCACCAGCTATGAACTCTTGTTTGTTCCTCCCCTCCTCCTTTGAGAAATAGAAGGGGGAACCAAGCAGGCACCAACATTTAGTACCGCAGTGCAGCCCTCTGCAGAGAGGGAGATGTCATCTAAGTTGGCTCCTGTCAGATGTAGGCATTGAGTCACGTTCATCCTCTGTGCAGCCTGTGCATCCCAACTTCTCCAGGCAGAAGCTGTCCCTGAGCCTCCCCAGTTCTCCCCCATGAAACATATTATTAGAAAAAAAAATACATTGGGAGGAAAAAAATCAATCAAAACATACCACCTCCTGCTTCCTCTGCATTTGCATCCCAGCCTCATTCTGTCACTGGAACAATTGGAATTCTCTTGGTCTATTTTAAGGCAGTAGCTGCCTTGGGAAGTTCCAAATGTGCCACACTCAGTGTGGAATACTGGGGAAGGAGAGTTGCTTTAGATTTCCTGTAAATACTCCTTCAATCCACATGAGACTGATGGCATCTGCCCCAAAGCCTCGTGTTGCAATAAACAGCGCTGGAGCACATCTTTGGGAAGAACCTGGGCTGAGCTTTATTTCAGAAGGAAATAATTATATACTTGAGACCTGCCCCAAGAAGTTGAAGGCAGGACAACATCTCCAGGCTGCAGTCAAACACCCCTTNGAAGGAGAGTTGCTTTAGATTTCCTGTAAATACTCCTTCAATCCACATGAGACTGATGGCATCTGCCCCAAAGCCTCGTGTTGCAATAAACAGCGCTGGAGCACAGCTTTGGGAAGAACCTGGGTTGAGCTTTATTTCAGAAGGAAATAAATATATACTTGAGACCTGCCCCAAGAAGCTGAAGGCAGGACAACATCTCCAGGCTGCAGTCAAATACCCCTTTATACAAACAGTATGGAAGGGAGAACCCAGGGCAATCCATCCTCTCCAGCTGCAGCATGCTCTTT
Organism: Piaya cayana; assembly: GCA_013389865.1. Lineage (NCBI taxonomy): Eukaryota > Metazoa > Chordata > Aves > Cuculiformes > Coccyzidae > Piaya > Piaya cayana. Next base: position 17,677 of record WAAB01018657.1, on the reverse strand, counting down.
TGCTGTGGTTTCTCAGGGCAAGGGAGGAAAATAATGGCATCTTTATACAGGGGTCCCTGTCACTTCTTCCTTCCCCTCCCCTAAATTAATTTTGTCATCTCCAGCAGCTGCAGCCAGGTCAGCTTGGAATTTCACTAAAGGGAAGCCAGGAACAGAGAGAGAATGCCTGTTAAGGACTCGTGTTCCAGTCTCTGGCACATTTCACACCAATCCTCGCAGCAACCTAGAAAAAAAAGGAGTTGGGAAGAGCTTTGAACACAGCTCGACCTCGTAAGGAACCAAATAGATGCGGTGAAGCAGGAAGAGGATGCAGAGAGCAGACAAGGCCAACAAGAGAAAGAAAGGTGGAGCCTGGGGGAGGTGAGCAGGTGGGAGGAACACGGAGTTAAAGGTCTTTGAGAAAGAGGATGGTGGTTTGAAGGATGTCATGATTAGAAGCATTCAGCTTGTGATGGACAGATGGAGACAAAGGACAGGAGTGAAGGCAGGGAAGAAATTAAGATGGCAGATTACCAAGCTTGTTTATCTAAAACGACTGAAAAGGAATTGCTGTGAAAGGTGGTGGGCAAAGAACACCATTTAATTTCTTGCTATCGCTTTAATTCAGCACCAGTCTAAGCCCTGCCACAAGGAACAGCAGAGCCAATATTTGAGATAACAGAACCTCACCAACTGGTTACATATTCTCCATGTGCCTTCTCCAAGCAGCACTCCTCTGCCACCAAAACCCAGCAAAAAAGGTCAACGGGTAAAGATTTTTACTCAGGGTTAAGGCACTCCCAGAGTCACAAGCTGTCAAACCTCAGAGCTGTAGTGTAGGCTCCAAGTAAACCATCTGAAAGTTTCTCAGCATCCATATGCAAAAGTAGTCATTCTCAGGTTTTTTATTTGTAAAAGACTTTGAAGTGTTTGGGTTAAAACCTTAAATACAAATGCTATGTTGTATCATTCTCATCTGTGACCTGGTTTTGGCTGGGATGGAGTTAGTTTTCTTCCTGGTAGCTGGTATAGTGCTGTATTTTGGATTTAGAATGAGAGTAAAGCTGATAACACACTAAGTCAAGGACTTTTCAGTTTCTCATGCCCTGCTAGCGAGGAGGGTGGGTGTGCACAGGAGTTAGGAGGGGGCACAGCTAAGACAGCCAAACCAAGGGGTATTCTATACCATAAAGCACCACAGAATCAGAATCACCAGGTTGGAAAAGACCCACCGGATCATGGAGTCCAACCATTCCTATCAAACACTAAACCATGTCCCTCAGCACCTCATCCACCTGTCCCTTAAACACCTCCAGGGAAGGTGACTCAACCACCTCCCTGGGCAGCCTGTTCCAGTGCCCAATGATCCTTTCTGTTAAAAATTTTTTGCTAATGTTCAGTCTAAACCTCCCTTGGCAGAGCTTGAGGCCATTCCCTCTTGACCTGTCCCCTGTCACTTGGGAGAGGAGCCCAGTATATAAACTGGGCGAGTTGGCCCAGGGTAGCCAGTGCCTGGGAACTGGCTGAGCACTGATCAGCATGTAGTGAGCAATTACATTGTGCATTACTTTTTTAAAAATCTATTATTAATACTATTATTACTAATAATTTCCCTTCCTTTTATTTCCTATCAAACTGTTTTTATCTCACCAAGCCCAAGCTGTGAGTGGTCAGAGCGCGCATTTCAGTGCAGCCTCCAGTTGTTGGATCTCAAACCAGGATGATATTTTGTACTGCCTACAAAAAGGAAAAGAAAAGAAATGGTTTAGGTGTTTTATATCAAAGACTTTGGTCTGACTGGGGCAGATGGGGCAATCCACAGAGAGTCACAGCAAGCCCTAAAGAACGCTTGGATTCTGTAGGGCAACGGTACTTGGAGGACACCCTGGGAGACCAGCAGTCTCAGCATATGTGCACAGTGTCAGGTAAGACCAAAACCCACCAGTTACTATGATTTCACTTCTATTTGATACAATTTCTCTCTATCTATATATAGACATTCTCTATGCATACAGAAGTATAAATATGTATATATATTCCTACTCAGAGCAAGCCTGTGGGGAATGAGTGGCTGTGGTGAAGTTAGCTGATGACAACAGGAAAAACAAACAGTGTAAAGGGGAGAAGAATCAGGTTCAAAGTCTTTCAAGCACTGATTATTTGGCAGCTAGTCAGAGCTGGAAAAGGTCACCGCACCAGGCCATTTCTAAGACAATGCTGTAAACAATTTTACTACATTAAAAGATGGACAAAGCCATGAGCCTCTGCTATATTTTACACAACCATCTGTTTCAGACAAAAAACCAGAATAGATGTAGTTATTAAAGCACAATAAATGGAAAGGCAAAGAAGCAGTTTTCCATTCCTCTGTCAAAACAGATGCCCTCATTGGCAGCTGGGTTCTCCTTTCTTTTCCTTTCTGGCAAGCTGAAGTTTCTATGCAAAAAGTGACTCCTGAATTAAGGCTGCCTGGCACTTTCCAGTATAGAGCCCTGTTTGCAGCTGGGTAGTTTTATTTACCAAGCATTAAACACTTGGGCTGAAGCTTTCCATGCTGGAGGTCTGTGTCAGGATAGGTTATTATGTTCCAAAACAGTTCATCTAGAAACAGTTAGGTTTTTCTGAAAACAAGACTGAGGGTCTGTATATAATTCTGCTCATTTAAAACAGTGTCCAGACCCTTTGTTAAGAAGTTTTCATGACACAATAATTCGGATCAGAGCCCTGACATTTGTTAGGGCTGTCACAGCAGTGCCTGCCATTTGTTGGGAGAGGTGGCTGCTGCTCACGTGTTTGACATGTCCGTATTCCAGCTCAGTTCCTCATCCACACTGGGAACCAGCCCCAAGCAGAAAGGAAGAGCAAAGCCTTCCCCATTGCTGCCTCTCCTGTGCCCCCGTGCTCCCAGAGGAGAACTGAGAATGTTAAGATCACCTCATTGGTGTCAATGCTCTTCATGCCTCCCTGGCACCATGGAAGGAACAGGGGTAAAACCCCAATTTTGGAGGTAGCGCCAATGCACGCAAGCCTTGCCTGCTCTTTGCATCACCCCCAGCCGTCTGCCTGCACGGCTGCGTGTGCTGTTTGCATGAAAGCCCCATGAATAAGGCCAGCAGAGCCTTTCTGTCACCTTGCACTGGGTCACCCTGCGGCCACAGCACCAACACTGCTGTCACAGAGCAGGGGTGAGGAGCTGAGTCTGGCACCAGAGAGCTGCAGCTCCAGTGCCGTGCTGGGAAGAACAGGGTCACCCGCTGAAAACCCAGCTGGGATGCCAGGAGTAGGGCAGGAAGGAGAGAGAGGAACAGATAGCAGAGTGGGGAGATGCAAGAGGTAAGAGCACAGGGTGTAGAAGGAGAAACAGAGCACGACAGGGCTGCAGAGAACAGGGAGGAGGGGAAAAAAAGGAGGAGATGGGTAAAGGAGACAGGGTCAGCATTACCTTCCCCAAGGCACTGGGAGCCACTGTTTAAGCACTGAAACTCCCTGTAAGTAACTACAAAACCTCTGGCAGGACATCCTCAGCCTTCTCTGCCTGTGCCTTCCCCTCTCTCCCCCTGGCAGACTTCCACCAGCTTCTCCCTCAGCCTTTCAACATAAAAATACCAATGCTGCCGAGTGAGTTTTATGGGGGAAATAGCTTTCTGTGTTTATTTTTGGTTTCATACAAACACCAGAATGTTTCGTCCTCAGTCTGCACTGGACTCAAGTGTTCAAAGCTGTTGTTTCTCTGTACTTCAGGCTTGTTTTGACAGGCAGATGAAGTTTCCAGAAGCCCTGAGCTTACCTGCAGCTTGAGGCATAAGGAAGCAAGGTGAGATAGACAGTAACCTAGCTCCAGCTGTTCCTCCCTCTCCAAGCAATGTGGCACAGGAATCATGGGTCACTTCTCTCCCTGGCAGGGAGCATGCGTGGAGCAGGAACCTTCCCACCTCAGGAAGCTGGACGCATGAGAGTTAGTTTCTCGGTGGAAAATGTAGAGTAGTTTTTACCTTCCCATCTCTTCCTCCTAAGCTCTATATGGAGCAAGAAACTCACCAACTCCAGGCATCAGGAAAAAGAAAGAAAACCCAAACTAAACAATCCCACCCACAACCTAACTAGAACCAGCACGTGAACCAAAAAACTCCTGCCCTGTGCTGAGACCTTATATCAGATGAAAACCTCTGAATGCCCAGGTCAGTCACCTTCCCTCAGGTCCTGGTTAACAGAAGCCACAGCCTCAGAGCTTAAGCAGCAGCAGTTACTGCACCAAGTGGTTACCAGTTCAAATCCCATGCAGGAAGAGCCAGCAATTATAAACGTTTAACCTGAGTTCCTTTTACTTTCACCACTTAAATGTACATTAGAAATTTCATATCCTGGTTACCTTTAGAAACAAAATTCTTAACAAGTCAAACAGCGCAGGGTTAGGAATAGTGGAGAAGAGGTTGTACCTACAAGCTCAATGCATACCTATAAAAGGGTGATGATGGTGACGTCCTTACCCTAGTGATCACACACCAATTCCACCCCCAGGGTGCACATATGCAGGGACAGAATAACCACGTGCTGCCCAAGCCATTGGAAATCTGGCATTCTTGAAGAGTTCTATTTTTGCGACCTCAATTGTATCTCTCTAAAATACTTCCAGCTACAATAATAAATCACGCTAAGAATGCTCATCCCAAGAACGGGGGCTTACCAAGTACATCACTAAGATAATCCCTCCTCAACAGGAAGATGTGGAGTAGACAATCCATCAGCCCCTTCTGAGCTACAATGAATTACCCATCGTGCTGGTACAGCGATACTGGAAGCGACCCTCTAATATTGCACTTCTCCAAATCCATAAACGGTACTAATTCTGCAGGGAAGTTGTCACAATCACTGCACTGACATGCAGTTATGGGGTTTTTTTGTTTTGCATGCATTTCACCAGGTGCATCAGTGGGTGCCGAATGAGCTAAGGTGGATTTGACTATCCCCTGAAAGCAGAAAGATTGCCCTAAGGGAGCCAAAGCAATCTGCTGCAGGTGGGGCATGGGCAGCTGCACTGTGAGGACTTAGCCATACCTGCACAGCGATTTCCAGACCAAACCTCATACAAAGGGTAGGATGGAGAGAAAGTTCTGGCTGAACAACAGCAGCCAGAAAGGGTGTTTCTGCACCCTGTTTGTGAGATGCACACAAGTTCTCACCGCCTCCCCTGGAGCATCCCACCTTCTGGAAAGTGCACATGAGCAAAAATCTACCCCTGGAATGTAACAAACATCCTCCTCTTCCTTCTGTACTCAGTACACAGTTGTGCTTACAATAACAGTCCACAAACACTTCAAGGACACACTCAGCTGGTCCATAAGGATGGATAAAGTAGCTGGGCACCCATGTGTGCAGCCATCCTGCTCAGTGTTCCCCTGGCAAGGCTCGGGGCTCCTTGTCTCACAACTCCACAGAGTAGAGCATCTGCTGTTAGTCTGCTAACAACCACAGCAGGTTGTATGTGTAACCCAGTAAACTCCTTGCTTCAAACACTTGTCAATGTTTACAACTGTTAAACCAGGCAATTCCAAAAGGACAAAGCAGAATCCTGTTTCTAAAACATCCCTGAGTTCCAGAAGTAAAGGGCACTGGACCCTGGTAGCAGGCAAGCATGCACCTCTCTCGTGGGCAGAATCAAACCTAAGGTCTATACACCCTTCTCTCTCCCACCTATCCCTCACCCTCAGACGCTTAGGGAATCAAATTAATGACATAGCTTTTTGTTCCTTCTCCTGTTTTTACTTCTACAAGAAATGCAAGTTTCTGATAGCGTTAAATGCTTCAGATAACGGGAACAAAACCAGCCTGCTCTGAAGGACAAACACTTTCCAGTGCCTCCACCCAAATAGGCCAGAAACTTCACCCTGGATCTGCACTTTCCTCTGCTTACATTCCATCTCTACCTCTGTTTATCAGGGAGTCTGAGATCTTCCACAGTGCCTGAGTGATTTCCACTTTCCCCAACCCGACACAACCCACAATGAAACAGTGCAAGCTGACCTCTGCTGCCTCTGAGTGAGTTTGTGCGGTTAGGGTTAAGGCTTGAATCCCTCCTCACACAAACAACACAAACAGTTTCTGTCCTCTTTTATCAGGGTGTCTCCTCCACAGACTGCCTCCTGTTATGGAGAGATCCTGGCCATCTCTTAGGCAAGCGTCAGGATTTATTTTTGCAGTAATAAGTCAAACAGGAACAGAGCTGCCCCTTCCAGCCAAGAGGAGACAGAGCAGCCTGTACCGAGCTGCAGGTATCTCAGATCCCTGAGAGAGAAATGCCACATTTAGGAGGCACAGATTGCCGTCTCACAGCACCTTTTAAAAACAGAAGCTTGATGCAAGCTTTAGCAGATGACACCCACCAAAATATCAAATAGAAAGAGACGCAGCATAGCAATGGAACATAAATCTCTTGTGAACAGCGTGAATGAGATGTTCACATTGCCTCTGTCATTGACAGGATGCTAAGTCAAGTATTGTTCCCAAATAACCTCTGCCTAGACTTGGGATGAGAGAGACAGTAATGTCACAGATACCCCAGTGGAAGTGCCCTTGCCTGCTGACAGGCTGGCACTCGCCTACCAGCAGTTTTACCAGCACCACAGAAACCTGCTCCAATGAGAACCACCTCATTAGCCAGCAAGCAAAAGGCTGGAAGGCAAACATGAGTTGTCCCCTTGTAATTTCCTGTACCTGCCAGAAATCCTTACCCCAGAGCGAAGTATCCACGAGACCAGAACAGCTCCATGCTGCCGAACTGAGGCTAGTCAGCCCATGCAGAATGTCTTTGCCATGGAACAGTTGAGATGGGCAGGAGCTTGTTTTCTTTGGCCATAGTATTTCAGATTTCCTGGAAGAAGGAAAAGGCTTATGGAATGACATTGACAATCAAATCACCCCACTCCTCATCACCCATAGTGACCTTTTTAAGCTATGGGGCACTTTTAACACCAGCTTTAGAAGAAAAGGGGCTCAAAATTGCTTAGTTCTCTAAAGTTCAGCAAAACCAGGGCCCAGATTGGAGAGCGATCCTAATCAGTGTCCTGGNCTGCAGGTATCTCAGATCCCTGAGAGAGAAATGCCACATTTAGGAGGCACAGATTGCCGTCTCACAGCACCTTTTAAAAACAGAAGCTTGATGCAAGCTTTAGCAGATGACACCCACCAAAATATCAAATAGAAAGAGACGCAGCATAGCAATGGAACATAAATCTCTTGTGAACAGCGTGAATGAGATGTTCACATTGCCTCTGTCATTGACAGGATGCTAAGTCAAGTATTGTTCCCAAATAACCTCTGCCTAGACTTGGGATGAGAGAGACAGTAATGTCACAGATACCCCAGTGGAAGTGCCCTTGCCTGCTGACAGGCTGGCACTCGCCTACCAGCAGTTTTACCAGCACCACAGAAACCTGCTCCAATGAGAACCACCTCATTAGCCAGCAAGCAAAAGGCTGGAAGGCAAACATGAGTTGTCCCCTTGTAATTTCCTGTACCTGCCAGAAATCCTTACCCCAGAGCGAAGTATCCACGAGACCAGAACAGCTCCACGCTGCCGAACTGAGGCTAGTCAGCCCATGCAGAATGTCTTTGCCATGGAACAGTTGAGATGGGCAGGAGCTTGTTTTCTTTGGCCATAGTTATTTCAGATTTCCTGGAAGAAGGAAAAGGCTTATGGAATGACATTGACAATCAAGTCACACTACTCCTCATCACTCATAGTGATCTTTTTAAGCTACGGGGCACTTTTAACACCAGCTTTGGAAGAAAAAGGTCTCAAAATTGCTTAGTTCTCTAAAGTTTGGTAAAACCGGGGCCTGGATCAGAGAGCAATCCTAATCAGTGTCCTGGTCAAACACAACATTAAGTATCTCATCCCTGCCAGGCACCAGGGAGTTCATGCAGCCCTGAAGGGCTGCAGCAAAGTGCTTCAAGGAGGAGCCATCAACATGTACAAGGCTGAACTTGCCTGCAGAGCATCAAGGTGATGTCGAAGGGAACACCATGTGGGCTAAAAGAGCAATCCAAAGTCTGGTGTCTCAAAGTTGCAGTGGACTGGCTTAAGTCTCATAGGCTTTTAACAACTTCACCGCAGCAGCGTCTCTTGAATTGTAGACTTTGGGGAAGGCAATCTTTAACATCTGTCAAAAACAGGACCTCCAAACATAGGTTTGAGCAAGCCCCTCAAGCCCCATTACACCACTGTAACGAACCATTCACCTCAACTCTTCAGTTACAGCTCATGAAGCTGCTAGCAGGAGGCTTCCCTCTAACGTTTGCACGCAAATTAAAAAGATCATTGAATCCCAGATATACAAATTCCCAGTTCACCCATTCCTAAGCCATGCCAGCTTCACACTTCTTGCAGAAGCTGGAGTTTTGCATAGCTGCTTGCTGTCTTTTCAAAGACAGGGAAAAATGTTTGGCACTCTGAATTTCATTAAATGAGCAATGCCCTGGTTTCATTCTCTCTTTAACAGGAGTAAATCTGAGGCTTTTAGAGTGCCCAAGCAGTATGCATAAAGCTTCACTTAGCCCCCTCCAAACCCAACAGTGCACTCTTGCTGCCTTTTCAGAGCAAGATGCTCATCAAGAGCTTGTCACTGTACTGCAGGAACCACTGCTTTACTCAGTGCAAGTAACAGACACGGATCATGTCAGCCAGCAGAGAGACTCCTGTCTCTCCTGGAGTGCGTCCGAAGCAGGTGAAAGGGCTGGAGAATTTTTATGAGGAGCAACTGAGGGAACAGGGTTGTTTAACCTAGAGAAAAGTAGGCTGAGTGGAGACTGTATCACTGTCTGCAAATACCTGAGAAAAAGTTGTAGTGAGGTGGGTGTTGGTCTCTTCTTCCACGTGACAGATGACAGGACAAAAGGAGATGGCCTCAAGTTGCAACAGGGGAAGTTCAGTTTAGACATCAGGAAAAATTTCTTCAGCGAAAAGGTTCTCACAGGCACTGCCAGAGGTTGCCCAAGGAGGTGGTTGAGTCCCCATCCCTGATGGTATTCAAAAGATGAGCAGTGCTTAGGGATATGGTTTAGTAGTGGAAAGGTATGGTGGAACTCAATGATCTCAAAGGTCTTTTCCAACCTAGCAATTCTATGATTCTATGACTCCATGAAAATGACTCAAAAAAGAATGTCAGATACCAATTCAGGACAAAACATACTTTATTGTACTGTAATGTCAGAAGTACAAGAAAAGTACTGCAGAGAACCATGCTAACGGGGCTGTCTGGGGCAGTGAGGGACAGAAGTACAAGGTAACGGGGCACTACTGTACTCAGTGCAAAACCGATTCATCTGAGGCACAAGTACACTATTGTTTAAGCAGCTTGATTCAAGCACAGCTCTGGTATGTGATCTACTCTGTTTTCTTTCTGCGTGACAACTCTATGGTAAAGCTACTTTTACATGAAACAGGCAGTAGATTCAAGTCAGGGGTGTCCAAATTGCCACTTGACAACGAAAAAAAATTAAGAAAAACACTCTGCGCAGTCACCCTCCACATTTTAGTTTCAAATATGGAGCTGTGGCTAGTGAAGAAAAAGTTATTCTGAACAGTAAGAGTACAGCCCTGTTTGGTTGGGTGTGGGGTTTTTCCCCCATTTTGTACATCTGTGGGTAACTTATTTTACATTGACCACAATTTGCTTAGTAGGAAAAAAAAAACAACCCACAAACTCAATCTTTGATAAGGAATTGTACATATCTAACATTCAAATAAATTTCAGCCCTTGAGATCTTAATTTATGGCTTAAGACACAACGAAAGTGTTTGGGCACCCTTGAGTTAAGTTAATGAAGAGCATTTTTGCTAACAAGGCAAGCAAGTTCACTGGTTTAAACAGAGCTGACCTCTACAAGAAAGCAGGAATCCCAAGTCACTTGTTACCACTAGGCTGACACGTTCTGCTGCCTGCAAAGAGAGAAATGTAACATCACAAGGAAAAGGTTCAACAAAGTTGAAAGATAAAGGTTTCAACACCAGAAGCAGCATTTGAAAACAAGCTGTTTAAGTTAATCTTTTCAAGAGATGCGGATTGCATAACTCTAGGCACAAACACATGCTGGCAATCTTCTCATTTTACACAGCAGCTGTGTTTAGCATAGGAAGTTCTGGGTTTAAAGAAAGCTACTTGAAGAAGAATTAAGATTTGCAATTCCCTGTCTACTTAATGAGATTAGTAGAGAAACGAAAAGAAAAACCATTACTACTGAAACAGTAGTTTCTCCGAAGATCCCTATCATTACAAACACAGCTTGATTTGTAAGCAACGCAAGACTAAACAGACAACTATTATTTTATATTATTACTATGCTTATAAGTTACATCCATTAAATAAAAAAAAAAAGCCAAGCAGTTTTGCCCTATTTCAAGAGTTTCCAATCAACACCAGTTTACATGGTGAACGGGACTTCACAAATAAACAAGGAATGGTGACAATCTCTGGGTCAAGAATGACAAGAAATAATGGGCTCTGTGCTACCAATCAACCTCAACAAGAATATGGCACATGGGCCAGCCCAAGCCGTACCAACACTGAACCTTTAGCACTCAGCACAAATCTGGATCTCTTCACTTTAGCTCGCAAATCAGGTGAAAAGACTGGGTAAAAAAAACCAACCCAAACCTAACTAAAAACTTAAGCCAAAAACTGGAACATACTTCTTAAAAAACATCGGTAGTTTTAAAATAACTTTATGCTGGCGTCAGTTTGTGCACACTAAAATTCACTGAATTTCTCTCTAACAGAAGACAAATCCCCCAAATATATTCCTTTTAGCCCACTGCATCTGTAGGTACAACCTCAAATCTAACAGATGTAACTGCAAGAGAGAAAAAGTTACAGCATCTGCACAACATTCTTTCTACAAACAGCTGCTGGAGGGAAAGTAAAATATAAAAGGAATAAAGAAAGGAAGGTTCCATCTGAAATACTTTCACAATCTTTCCCACTCCGTAGTCCATGAATCCGACTCTGATGCTAAGGTGACAGTGTATGTAAGCAGATTATTTTTTGTTGATTTTACTATTTTTGAGTTTCAATCAAAGAGAACCCGAGAAAAGGCTCAAGTCTCTTCAGGAATTGTCAGATGGAACATGCTCCTCAAATCCTTCACTCTCTCGGACCAACGCTCTTTCCAGGATAACACGGCCCTCCTTGTAGCGCTGGCTGTCTTCGGTGGCAAACTCATAGATCCAACCCAGTTTGCTGTTGCAGTTCTTGCAGCTCACGTCTCGAACCATGTGGCGCCCGGTGAGCATGACCCGATCCTGAACTTCGCTGTACTGCAGATTTACCACCTGGTACACACACAGGGGACAGGGAACAGAGAGGATTAGTCTGCCAAGAGCAAAGGCTGGTAACCATGTGCGTGACTATCAACATTTTGAAAGCAAAGAGCCTGGGGCACTCCAGATGAACTGAAAACTACAACATGGTAAGCTGACGGCTCTTCAAAATCTCCTGCTTCAAAGATGTGCTCCACAGGGATGCAGAACCCTCACTGTTGAACTGAGAATCATGAAATGCCATCACGACATGTACGGGAGCACACAGCGCTAAGTTCAGCTTTGGGTAAGAAATTCCTGTTGAACAGCTTCTAAACTAACTGGCATTAACCCACTTGCAAGACAGTCAGCTATTTCTAGCAACTGATGTGATCGCTTATTCTCAGAAATCAGAACTGAAATATCGAGGTACTCCCTTAAAAAATCTTGCGGTGCCTCTGAAACAATCTGCTAAGAAAACGAAGGCTTGGTGGCTGAGCGTGCAGGCATTAAATATTCACCCTCTTTTGTGCGCTATCTCAGCAGTTTAAAACATACTTTTAAGTTGCTTGGGCAGCAACACCACAGAACCAGAATGTATAACTCGTTGAGAAGTTGATGTCAGAACTATATCCAACCAGCTAATAGGTGGTATAGACTAATAGGTGCTAATAGTATTCTAAAAGATTTTCTGTGCTGCATTCTCAGCTTTCCACCTCACCGTGCTGGCTCACCCTGCTGCTGCTGTGAGACTTCTGACAGCAGAGATGTAAAAATCAAACTGCTGGCATCAAACCCCACTATGTAACACAAGGAAAATGTGAACCCCAGGATCCAGGGCTGACTGGATGAGAAGGAAACCAGACGCACAGCTCTGCCATACAGACCAAGGCTTACATAGGAATCCTAGAGGTGGGATTCAGGATACCAGAAATCCCAAGGCCAAGCAGAGTTCAGTGAAGACTTCCCTGATGCCACCACCAAGTCTGCCAATGGCCAACTGGCTTTCAAGAAAAATCCCAACCCCCAAACACTCCACTAGGAACTTGGGGAGGAAGCAAAGGCTGATCACTGTCTTTCAGAAAGGCTAATGGGCGAGTCTATATGGGAGGTTAATACATAACGCCACAATTCACTCAGAGTTATGGCTTTCATATTTCAATCTGCTAAATTAAATCAAATTTGATCAATTAAAAAAAATATTAAATTAAACCAGAGTATTATTGCCTATAAAAGAGATTGTGGTTACCTACAGCTGCCAAAAGACTGTTAGCACAAGTGCACTTTAGAAATGAAACAGAATATTATCTAGACCTCTTTTTTGACTGGGTGGAAGTGCAAATGCCTTTGAAACTCTTTGATAGACACAAGATACACTCACAGTGAATTTGAGGTTCATATTACAGAAGTTTCCAGAGCTAAAACTCCATGTGTTTTGGCATGATGCCTCTATACACATCATCTCCTTTATAGTCTTCTAGAATTGCAGATAAACCAATTCAGATAACTTGCCATCAATAGTAAATGCCTACGTTGACCTCAAAGACAGTTGAGCAGAACAAAATAATAGCTAAAATAATAATTACACAACACTTTAACCGTGAAGTTTTTTAGTTTCGATGACAGATCCACATCCCACAATCTCATCTTTCAAAAGCAAACGCTGGTATCACCTTGGCTTCTTACCAACCTTGTTAAAAAGAAAGGCCCTTCCTGTGGCCCCTGTGAAACGCGTGGAGATGAGCTCAGAGCGGTTGGTCAGAATCGTGTCGCAGTTTGCACAGGAAAAGAGGCGAGTGCCACCAATATGATCCAGGAAAATTCTTCCCATGTTGAGAACGTATGAAAGTTTATACTCAAGACCTGAAAGTAAAATGAAAGATCAGGTACATGTAAAAAACATACTCCAGAAAAAAAAACCCCCAACCCGCTNATCACTATCCATGATGCTTCAGGCCTCTCATACAGCAGACTGGGCTACTGGATTTGACTCAACACTTACTGGCTTCATACACATGACACAGGAAAGGCTCAGATGCTATTTCACACAATAAACAACCCACCCAGTCTGCACCAGACAGTTTTGATATAGAAATGTTTAAAGCTCTCTAACCTGAATACAAAACACTGTGATTTTCACCCCAGCTATTTCCAAAGCACCATCACTGAAATACCTGAGTAACTCCAGTAAGGAGGAGAAAGGAGCTTAGGAAGTTTATATCAGCAGATCTGCAGTACCCAATAAATACACTTCTCACTACTTGGGAAAATTAAACTATCCCACCACCTTTATACTAATGAACACAAATTACTCACAGTTAAATAGCAAGTAGGCACAGCACATACCAGAGAACTGAAAGCTTACATCACGAAGGATGAGGTAGTGTGACAAAGGCATTGAATAATGATGTTATTACCATCCCAACTGCAGAGTTTTTATGACTAAACACCTATCGTTAAACAAGTTAAGCATATCTCCATTTACAGTTCAGGTTTGGAATCAGGAGAGAGCATTGTCTCTGCCTGTGTCACGCACAGCGACGCACAGTCAACTGACACACCACAGCACTGAAGTCGTGTGGGTTTTACTTCTCAAAGCAGGAGACGGTGCACTGCTTATAAAGAAATTAATCAAACTTTCATCAAGCTGAATATTCCATGTCAAACGCCTTTAAGAAGCACAAATACCTAGATTAAACCCATTTCAAGTTTCAGGGGATCAGCTTCTTAAAGCTTACGCTGACATGCACAAAGCAAATGGACTAAAACACAAAATCTTAAATACCATTCTTACATGTACACATAAGTCACTGACATGATGATTTTTTTTCCAATTGCTTTACTTCACCATGTTTTCTTACAATATGTGGCAATAAAAATGATTCCTGTATTGAACAGTGATTTCAGCACAAGTTACTTATATTCAAAATTAGACTTCTACATCCCATCTGAAGGATACGTTAAAAAAATATATATCAAAGCACAGGAATAACTTCTTCTGTAAAGGTGATGTGGTACACATTTACCTTCTTGAAAGGAAAAATAAAACAGGCCTTGAGTTTGACAGTCACATTTCCAAGCCTTAACTGAGCGTAGGGGTATGACACCTCATGACTGCCCTCAACACACAGGAAGCATTTTCCTCCAGTTTCCCTAAGCATCAGGCATTTCTAACATGCTTTCATATTTCCTAGCAAGAGGGCAACAGGAAAAATTAAAATATGAACAGTGCCAGCACGAAGGAAAATCAGTAGACGATGAGCGTGACTAAAGAGGTATCAGTCAAAGTCTCCAAGCAGCAGGAACCACAAACACAAGCAACAGAAGCAATTGTGACAGAAACGCCCATAAGGCACTGGCTGATCCCCATATGCCAACCTGACTAATTTTGGATAATGTTATTTTTGTATTGATTTATTGTAGACTAAAAACAATTCACCAATCATAAGTCATTGCACACACAGAATCAACATCCAAAGGGGTATTTCTTTCAGGGTAAACAAAGTGCTTACCCAGTCAGTATTTTTAGAAGCAAATACAATCTAGCTCCAAACCATCCCTCTCTCTTACCAGGAGCGACACAAACAGGAAGCCTGGTCAGTGACAAGAGCAGATCCATTACACAGACCAGCCTCGCAAAGCATGACATGTTGAAAAAGGTGCATCTGAACCCTCCCAATGCAAACATGTCACCTATCCAAAATCATAATTCATATCACTGCACCCAGAAATGCTGTAATTCAAAGCCACCTAAACCAAAACGTCCACGCTGTAGAAAGTGTGAGCACTGTAATCGTTTCAACTAAAACAGGAAAGGTTTAAACTAGATGTTGGCAAGAAATTTTTTTTGCTGAGGGTAGTGAGGCCCTGGTGCAGGCTGCCCAGAGAAGTCACGGCTGCCCCATCCCTGGAAACATTCAAGGCCAGGTTGGATGGGGCTTTGAGGAACTTGATCCAGTGGAAGGTGTCCCTGCTCATGACACAGGGGTTGGACTGGATGGGCTTCATGGTCCCTTCCAACTCAAAACATACTGTGATTCTGCACAGCACAACATCATAAACAACTTCTCCAGAATACAGCACATAAGAAAACAGGTATTCTTGAAATAAACACCTACACATCTAAAAATTTGGAAAATGGAATTCCACAAACCACATTGTAACAGTCAGCATGCTCTAGGGCTTGAGTGTGTTTTTCTAAGAAGCTGCCCAAATAGTGTGTTCCTACCAGAATGCCAAATGTTCAAAACAGCCCCTGCACTGATCTGCCCCAGCAGACGGCAGTCAGACCACAGCCTCCTGCCGTCACCATCTCAGGGTTTGACTGCAGTGGGGTTTCAACAAACTGGAAGAGTCCAGTTGAGGGGTTATGAAACCAGCTACCTTACAGCAGCCCTTATATTGCTGCTTACGGCAGTAACAAGTAGAACAGTTACAAACTGACTGCTAGTAAGGCAGCCTTCAACTGCCCCCTTTGGTCACGAATTTTCTAAATCAGCTAATAGGAACTTCTGCTTTTTCTCCTCATATAAAGCATGAGAAATTAATTTCAACTTGGAATCATTACACATTCTCCCCTCCCTTTTTTTCCCCCCTGCAAACTACACAGACCAACTCGGGAGGTACTAACTGTGGTTAAGGACCATTTTCTCCTTACGTAAGGATTCTGAATCCTGGAGGCTATACTCATTGTGCACTGGGGAAAAAAAGCATGGTAAAAAGCAATTCCCATCACTCTCTGGCTCACACTTCTCACATACGGAAGCGGTGTGCACAAAGTAACCCAAAGGAACTGTGTAATTTTTTTTTCCTATAGTTTTCACTTCCCATGTGAAAGGCGTGGGCATCTATTTACGTTCACACATGCATAAATGATCTGAAAAAAGCCACTTAGAGGCAGCTTTCATAGGCAGTGGGAGGGCTCTCTGAAATGAGGAGAAGCCAAGAATTGTGAAACACTAAGGCATATCTAAAGCTTAAGACGCTTGGACTGGGGAGAGGAGAATGCAAGAAGTGCACTTACCCACTTCTCATTCACTTCAACACAGTGAAAATAATTTTCCAAGGTTGAGCACCAGTCAGCTTCCCTGCTGCTGTTCACAGCCCCAGAAAGGGACACTACCCTGTCATACTGGTCCCATCAGGCTGCTAGCAGAGCTTTCAGAAGCAGTGAACAGGAATCTTCATTATTGACAAAACCAAACACTGAAGAAAGAACAGAGATTTTTTGCCCATGACTTCATCTTTAAAGTCAGCTACGCATTCTTTGGTGGGTATGTGTCAGTGACAAAGCCCTAATGACGCTGATCTCATGCAAACTACTGAACAAAAATCGTAATATTAAATTAATGGCTGCATTTTAAAAAAGGCAGACTTATTTACCTTCACTAGTGGAAAATAAGTATCTACTACTTGGCAAACTTATACAGTTCAGAAAAAAAGGCACTTGTGTAAACTGAGAGACGGTACTGCTGTGCCATCAGTCAGCACCCTGACTACCACTATGACTCGCCTTCTCCAGAGGACCTGCAGCAGAATAGAGTTTATTCATATTACCTAGCTAGGACAGCTTGCCAAGAGCATGGTATTTTGACAGCACAAACCTTGATACAACCTCTCAGTCATACTGTGAAACATTTCCTGTCTGAGCGCTTCTCTCTGGAAAAACTAGAAAAGCGAGCTCTGTACTGTGCAATCCCAAAGCGGTTGTGCCTCAAACGTCCACCTCTCTTTCAGTGTTCACTGTGGCCACTCCGAGCAGTAACTGCCGAAGTGCTGACTTTAAAAAGCTCAAACCTCATGATTCTGGAGCTGAATCCACTGGAAGCACTGCTTGGTTCGCACCTGTATGACCCGCATCTACCTACCTTCAGAAGCCATAAAGAAAAAAGTAACACAAAGAATAATTTATTAAGTTCTTTAAAACTAACAGTCAGTGATTTCTTGTCCCAGAGCATATCTCTTGAAGACAGAAGGCCATCAACGACTGGAAGAGCCAGCAGGCACCTTCTATATACACACTGGACTGTGGATATTCCAAGAGCCTCAGCACCATCTACTGCATCTCAGACCTACAACAGAAAACAGCTGCTGTTTAAAGAATAAAACATTCTGACAGCCTCCCTCTTGCCATTTCCCCAACTAAAAACATTTTCCTTTTTACGAGGAGCCAACAAGCACTCTCCCCGCCTTGAAAAAGGGCTGTGTGCTCCCCTCAGAACAATAAGACATTCTCAAGATGTACTTACTCTGGAACCATGCTTGAACTTCATCTTCACACCTCAGGAACTGGGCGTAAGTTTCCTCTTCTCACATCAGAGATGGAGAAAAGAGGAAAAAGAACACTTAGCACAGCTACACGAGGCCACTCGTGAAAGAATCACTAAAATAAAATAAAGCAAAATAA
>WAAB01018655.1:27838-42318 GCA_013389865.1 Piaya cayana | reverse complement strand
AATTTCACAGAAAGGGTCATTGGGCACTGGAACAGGCTGCCCAAGGAGGTGGTTGATTCACCATCCCTGGAGGTGTTTAAGGGATGGGTAGACGAGGTGCTGAGGGACATGGTTTAGTTTTTGATAGGAACAGTTGGACTCGATGATCTGGTGGGTCTCTTCCAGCCTGGTGGTTCTATGATTCTATGATTCAAGCAACGATGTTTTAAGCTACCTTTCTTAATTTTGTTAATTGTTAAATGTCAGGAGGTCAGTTTCAGATAGAAGGTCTTCAACATCTCAAAGCTTTTGTGGAATTCATTTGTTCAGAGCCAAGGGGAGTTTAACTGCAGGCAATGCTTCTCCCCTTTACCACAAGGCACTGATACGGTCTGAGGTATTCTGATAGAAATTTGATAGAAAAGAAGGAATTTATTCTTATTTTCATCAAGAATGATATTATTCTCATCCTAGTTAGAAATCATAGAGAAAAAAAAGACAACAAAACCTCTTTAAAATATTTTAAGTCACTCAGTACTGACCGATTTCTGGGCATTTAATATCATTTGAGTTCTCACAGCCAAGTTGGATTCTTTCATGAACTACCATGGTACCCAAAATGCTTTGTATACATTTGAAATGCATTCCTGCTCCTTACCAGAAAAGATTGGAATTGATGTTTTTAGACCCTACGTAGCAAAGCCAGGGGAGGTTTAAGTTGAACATTTGGAAAAAAAATTTCATAGAAAGGGTCATTGGGCACTGGCAGAGGCTGCCCAGGGAGGGTGTTGACTCACCTTCCCTGGAGGGGTTTAAGGGACGGGTGGATGAAATGCTGAGGGACATGGGTTAGTGTTTGATGGGAATGGTTGGACTTGATGATCCAGTGGGTCTTTTCCAACCTGGTTATTCTATGGTTCTATGATCTTGGACTACATTGGCTTGTCCCAGAGACTAAAAGGTGTATCTGCAGCTTCGGTGAGGAGTCACTCTAGCAGATTGCTTTAACACTCTGTGTCAGGAATAGCTGCAGCCACAATACACATTGTCCTCACTGAAGGAAGTGAGTTTCCAGCCCCAGAGGTGGACTACAGCTCAAAAATCCAGATGCCCGTACTTATCTCAGTCAACTTAAGCTTTTCAGCTTTGCTCAGAGTCTACTTTAGGCCATTCCGCCTTTGAGGAAAAATTTCCTCTCAAGTTTCATAGAATCATAGAATCACCAGGTTGGAAGAGACCCACCGGATCATCGAGTCCAACCATTTCTATCAAACACTAAACCATGTCCCTCAGCACCTCGTGCACCTGTCACAGAGATTAGACCCATGGAGCTTCCATTGGAGCTGCTCTGTTACAGGACTGGGTTCCCTGGGACTGTAAAATCTTGAAACTCAGTACCAAAAGCTACCAAACCTCCTGCCAGAGCAGGTTGGAGCTGAGCTGGATGGGAACCGGAGGGGATGCTACAATCACAGCTAAAAGAAAGCAACAGCAGTTCTGTAAGGAGATAATCAGCTATATTTATCAGGCCATTTTAGTTTAATTACATTTCTTTTTACTGGCTTACAGTTTGATGAAGTAAATTTACAGACTCCTTTATTTTTTTTATTTTTTTTTTTTCAAAACCCCTAGAACACAGTTAACAGGCTTTGGCAAGGCTTGGGCTTCAAAGTCCTGGAGCGAGCAGTTCAGAAACTGTAATGAAGCTGCCTATTGTACAGTACACAAAGCTGCAGGTCCCTCCGGAGCTTGGAGTTGGCGAGTTTAGCAGGTATTAGGGTGTAATTTTCATTATTTTTACTGTGCTGTGTTAGTTAGCTCAAGAGTGCACCTTGAAATCCCATCCCAGAGCCCGAAAATAAAATTTTAGACATCTGCAATTCAGAAGGCATCTTAAAAAAACTCCAAATGACAACAAACCAACAGCAAATTAAAGTCTCCTGTGAATTCAAGTCCTCAGAAATGATTTATTTGTCATTTCAGGTACATTTTTGCATTCAGCCTGCTTTGGACCTCACAGTTGACAGTGGTGACGCAGCTCCAGCAGCTCTCATCAACGATTCACTTCCCTTTGAAGCTGCGGTTTCCTTTTATTTTGACCTAATGTTTGAAAATTAGCTAATAAAAATTATTTCCTTAATTATCAGATATTGAATGGCTGTGCAGGCAAAGTGAGCCTGAGAAACGGAGACATTCTCTTTAAATGTGTAACCCCATGGACGTGGACCTCTCCCTGCTGAGATGCTGCTCACCAAAATCACTTAAGCCCCAACAGAGTCTGGGTCTGCAGTGGCGGATCTGGAGGAAATACCTGTTAAAAGGAGTTAATGGAACTGCACGTCTGAGTGAATGTTGTCCTTACAGCAGAGTTGCTGTGTGCCTTTGCAATCAGGACTATTTTCATGCAACCCACCTCATTTTTTGTGTTTCTGTGGCTTTTCGAAGCCTGAATTTGTGTGTATGAGGCCATGGGTATGGGGGCATATGTTGTAATATAGTATAGAAGGTGGAAACATTTGCTAGGCAGAAGATAAGAGATCTGCTATTATTCTTCTGTTAAAATAAGTTAATAAAATGGTCCTACAGAAGGCAAATTAATTTTATTCCAATATGCCTTTGTGCCAGTCACCTTGGGGAAAATGAAATAGAATGCTCTTGTGATTATGAAATAGCAGAGAAGTAGGATTACTGTGGGAGATCTTAAACTTATGGCACTGAAATTTGAACCTGTTTTTTTCCTTTCTCATCTGTATTTCTAATTTACAGTCCAAGCAGGCTATGAATGCTTGGAATTGTTTATCAGTAAAGTCATCACCAGAACCGCCACCTCATGGAATTAGTTCCTAATGAGATTATTAGACCTGTGTTTATTCTGTGGGCTTTGAGTAGTCAACATAAACTTAGACATTGTTATTTTTCTGAAAAGGTTGAGTCTGAAGCTCATTTTCTTTTCCAAGATTTTAAATCTAATATAGCAGAGCTTCCAGCCAGTAACAAAACTATTTGTGTTGTGGAAATCTTCATTAGGCACTGGGGGAAAATGAACTTGACCTCGTTGCCAGCCAACAACAGACTTTGCACCGATCAGAAAAAGACAGGACATCTCTTTTTGGGTGCGTTTTCCTAGAGCCGTGTTCTAACTGTGCTGATTTTGCCTAGAATAAATTATTTCACCAGATAGGTGAAGGCTTCTGGGGATGGACAGGGTTATGCAAGGATCATGTCTGGTGATGATGGAGCACGACAGTATTTGGAAAAGCCTCATATTAACACGGCTCAGCAGCGAGGGTGAGGAAATGGTGGGAGGTTCTGCCTCTCCAGGAAAGGGGAATTGTGCAAGGCAATGTATATACAAGCAGCAATGTTCTGTGCCATTTTTCTTTAATCCATTTGACTTGTCACTGGATTTTTTACAATGCAGGTGATGAGAAAGCCTGATCTTAGAGATTGTGAACACTCAGTGCTTACGTGGGGGCGTTACAGACTGAGTGGAACATTGGAACTGCTGTGCTGTCTGAGACCTCTGGGTCTCACTGCCATCACAGTGTCCCTGACAGGTTAGAACCAGGTACCTCAGACAACAGTGCAAGAAATCCTTTGAACCACAACATTGTGACTGGCCAGAGAAGCTGTTTTATCAAATCAGCCACCTGTGAGGATGTTCTAGAGATTGAATATTCAGTTATCTTTTATCCTAATCCTTACTATTACAGCTATTGCTCTGTTCTCATCTCATACACTCCTGAAACCATGCTGTGCTCTCCAATGAAATGTGCTGGTGAAGAACCATCCTTCAGAATTTGTTGTGCTCCCTTTGGACCATACTGGTCCAGAGGTATTGCTGTTCCTGTCAGTACTATTGTGCTCTGGCTCNGCTGGTGAAGAACCATCCTTCAGAATTTGCTGTGCTCCCTTTGGACCATGCTGGTGCAGAGGTATTGCTGTTCCTGTCAGCACTATTGTGCTCTGGCTCACAGCCCATGGACAGTATCATCACTACACCCAGGCCAAGCTGTACCCAGCTCTGAGGGGACCTTATAGTGACCTTCCAGCACCTGGAGGGGCTACAGGAAAGCTGGGGAGGAACTGTTTACAGGCTTGTGGTGATAGGACGAGGGGGAATGGGGATAAACTGGAGAGGGGCAGATTTAGACTGGAAATAAGGAGGAATTTCTTCACCATGAGAGTGGGGAGGACCTGGAACAGGTTTCCCAGAGCAGTGGTGGCTGCCCCATCCCTGGGGGTGTTCAAGGTTCAAGGTGTTCAGGCTGCCCCTGATCCAGTGGGAGGTGTACCTGCCCATGGCAGTGGGGTTGGAACTGGATGATCTTTAGGGTGTTTTCCAACCCAAACTATTCTATGATTCTATGATTCTGTGATTCTATGATTCTACGATTCTGTGATTCTATGATTCTACGATTCTACGATTCTATTATTCTATGATTCTGTTCTGGTTTGCGGTGTGAAAGCTCTTTGAACTTGGACTTCTCTCGATAGAACTCAATGACTGGAGAATCAAGTTCCCATCCACAAAAAGCCATATATGAATTTTGTTCCAGCTTTTCCAGGATCTGTGCTGCTTACCTAGGCCTGGGGTATAAAAAGACAAAAGTGAAAGAAGTCCTCCAGACACTGTGATTATCAGGTAATGTGCTCAGTCTGGTATTCAATCTCCTTCCAGATGTGGGTTAGTGTTCGTACTGGTGTGATGCTGCATCCCCAGTGAGGTTTATACTGGTTTAAAGGACACCCTGTTCTCAAAGGCCTGCTATTTCTACCGCTTGTTGGTTGGGTTTGTATCATTTTGTGTTATTGTTTCCTTTTAGAATGATCTTGAGAATCACCTTTTAGCTTGGAGGTTGCCAGGAGCCTTCTTTCTTCTTTAGAAAAAGAAGCATTTTGTCTAATTACCATGAGATGAACAGGCAGGAAAAGGAGATGCAGTAAGAGATAACGTGTTCTTATTTATAAAATCTTTAGACAAGCTCG
This sequence comes from Piaya cayana, assembly GCA_013389865.1. NCBI lineage: Eukaryota > Metazoa > Chordata > Aves > Cuculiformes > Coccyzidae > Piaya > Piaya cayana. The sequence continues at coordinate 37,350 of WAAB01018655.1, read as the reverse complement.
AGTGAGTTCTCTAATTCACTGCGGGAAGGTGATATGGCTGCTGGATAAATCAGCAGAAGAATAAAACCCTTAGTGGATTAGAATGCCTGGAAGCAGGAAAATATATGGTTAATCTTGCAAAAAGTGTTCACGTTGGACAAACAGTCAGTAGAACCTAAATGATGGTCTGATCCTTTTTGCTTGTGTGAGCATACAAACAAGGTGAGTTACGCAGTGATTTCATAGAATCACAGAATCATGGAATGGTTTGGGTCAGAAAGGACCTTACAGAGCACCTGCTTCCACCTCGTGGCGTGGGCAGAGACACCTCCCACTGGATCAGTGACAAGAGCCGCAGCCAGGCTGACACGTTCTGCAGACTCAAGACAGTCTGTTAACTCTATTTTATGTCAGCAAATTTGTTCTATTTAATGATGTTTTAAGTCTGTTATAGAAACAGAAAAAAACCCCAACCCCAGGGAATCACTCTTTAATGAAGGCAGTGTGGGATTTTTTGGAGACTGGATCACTACTCTGTGTGCTGCATTAACAGACCCTTGTCTGAAAAGCACCCACGTTCCCAGCTCTGTTGAATGGCATTTACTGGCCCCCTCCACAAAATGCTGTGCATAAGGCTCTGCAGATAGGACAGTTTCCTTAGTGGCTGCTTGTCTCCTGGAGACGAATGAAAACATGGAACCCACCAATAAGATCACAGAATCACACACACAAAATGGTTTGGGTTGGGAGGGACCTTAAAGATCATCCAGTTCCAACCCTCCTGCCATGGGCAGGGACACGTCCCGCTGGATCAGGGGCTCCAAGCCCCATCCAACCTGGCCTTGAACCCCTCCAGGGATGGGGCAGCCACCACTTCCCTAGGTCACCACAGTTCTCCAAAGCAGAGAACTCATTCCTATGTGGCAGTTTATAAAATGTATTTCTGTAGCTTTAACCCATTCCTTGTGGCTTGAGTTTGCAGAATATATTGAGTATTTCAAGAACACCTGCTTTGGGAACTGGCTGCAGCCGGTCGCTCCCACAAAACCAGAGCTACAAAGCAGATTGGGAAAGACAATGCCAACCTCACAAACTTTACAACTGTGTTGGAATCGCAGAACAAGCCCTGCAAAATAAGGTACCAGGGCAACATTCAAGCACCACGACAGCCCAACTGCAATGTTTTTTTAAGGATTGGAGGGTTTTTCACTGCAACCTGGGCTTCTGTAGTTGTGTAGTTGTTTTTCAGGCCTTACAGGAGGCACAAACATCTCCGTGACAGCGATTTAACCCTGTAATCACTGATTTCCTGTACCATTTTCTGACCTTGTTGGGGTTGGTTTTTTTCCCTCTAAATGAGGGGATTTATCCCTGTTTCACAGCTGGGAAGCCTGACAGTGCCCAAGGTCATGAGACAACAATGGGAAGATGATTTGTGGTGCAGTTCCTGAGCATCACGACAGCTGTATCACACACAGCTGTGGCAGTCACTGCATCGAGTGTTCCTAGAGAGCTGCCAGGATTCATACTCAGCCACTAAGAAGCACTAACAAACTGCCTTCTACAGTCAGACATCTGCAGATCCTGCCTTCTCTGCCTGCCTTTGGAAGTGGAGAACAGTTTTCATAGGCAGATCCCTCATCAGGAACCCCAGTTTCCAGGAGAGGCATCCAAGTATCGATGGAACAGGATTGTCTGGGCTGCCCTCCTGTATCTTGAGTGCAAATCCAAGCTGTACGCTAGAGGAATGTTCCTGTTTGGGAGCCAAGCTCTAGGAAGATGATGTTAAACTGGCTTTTTGAGCCTGGGTCTTGTACTGTGTGGATGAGATTTGGTTATCACCATGTAGCGTTGCCATTTGTGTGCTTGATCTCAACAGAAGGGAAGAAAGTTTTGAGTCAGGGGCATGTATCCTCATATCATGTGCTTTGCTTCTTTAGAAGGTGGCCTGCAGTCTTCAGAAATGGTGCGTGGCTCTGTGTGGTGACAAGGATGTGGAATGCAGAACGCTGGGCTCAGCAAAGGCACCTGCAGTGGCACAAACCAGGTGCAAAGGGAACGCCTCTGGATTCCTGCATAGTTCATGGGTATTTCCTAGGTCCTAAACAGAGCAGAGCGCTCACAGGTGCTACCGAGAAAGGTATTTCTTCACAATCAGTGTGTATGGCCAAGGAACTCATTCTTCTTTCACAGTGAATGTTTGTGAAGTGATCTGTCACATGAGAACACAGGCTGCTGTCTCAGACCCAGCATCCAGGGTTTGTATTACCAGAGAGAAGGTGTGAAACATTGCAGAGAGGGGGAAAATGTAATAAGCAATTTTGAGGAAAGTTTATGACTTGGAATCCCAAGGGCTTTCTGTTTCTCCTTTAATATTGTATTTCTCTGACCCCATTAGAAATGTGCATGTTCTAATTCTCCACACCGATGTTCCATTCTCCTTTGGCTCTTACTGAATCCCTGCAGGTCACCAGGTCTGGCTCACGGTTCCATGAGTCACTGCTGCGTGTGCACAAACAGCGATGGTTAGGACAGCCTGACCCGTAGCTTTCAGCAGAATGTGCCGTCCACTCTCCTCATCCCTGCAGAGAAACCCTTTCTGTTTGGTACTCCATACAGTTTTGTCATTATTTGAAATGATACATATATTTCCCTTTCAGAAATGAGTTGGTGAAGCAGTGGGTTTACTCTTGGGGCAAAGGAGCAGCGATCCAGAGAGCTGGTGGGCTCAGCGTGAGCAGCCCCGAGGGTAGCTCTGTCTCTCCTCTCCCTTCCCCAGAGTTCCTGCAGAGCTCCAGGTGTAGCTGATGCTGAGTCGTTACCTTGCACAGGGATTGAAAAGGAGGGGTTGACACTTGAAATTGCTCTTTAAATGGGATCAGAGTGTTCTAGAAGGCTGTTCTGCTCAGGTGTGTGCTGGAAGCCTTAATCTGTATTAGCATTAATGGTATCATTAGCGAGGGGACACTAAGAAGCTTATATTGTTATCTGTATCACACAGGACAGGGGATGTAAACCTTGCTGAATGACCAGGTGGAGAGACTGACTTCTTGTTTCTGTGTCTCAAACATCATCTGTGTGCACCTGAGGGGCTTTTCTGTTGCTCCTGGTTAACAATGAGAGGGGGAGGTGGAGGAGCAGGAACTGCTTTTCCCCTTCTCCTGTGGGTGGTTCACTGTCCTGAGCAGCCACAGAGGAGGGAAGAGGTGCAGCAATGGGTGCTGTGTCTGTGCCTTCAAAGAGTTCAGGCAGGGGCTATTCTGGCATGGGTCTGTGGAACTACCAGTGACCCTGAAGCCCTCACCCCTAATCCCAGAACCTTCCCCAAGGAGCTTCTGCCCATGCCCCGATGGAAAAACTTTCACAGCAAGACTCCATCCTCATGTGCTAGAGGACATGGACTGATTCTGTAAATGGTGCTTGATGGGGAGGCATGGAACTGGCCTGAAGAACTACTGGACCACGTGTTCCTGAAGAAATACTACTAGACCATGTGTTCCTGAAGAAATACTACTGGACCGTGTGTTCCTGAAGAAGTGCTGCCAAACTACTGTGCCCCACTGAAGTGGTAATGGTTTTTCTTTTTCCCTGACTTCTTTCTCTCTCTGACTTACTATACCTTCTTTTTTTTCTTGACACTATGGTCTATAAGATCAAATCTGAGTTGTGCTGTAGTTTTCTTAAGGACCTTGGCTCCATTCAGGGTATCAAATTGTGATCTGACCAGACAGGGATCTGTTTTTTCACCTTTGAGAAGTTGTGATTTGCAGTGCACCCGAGTGTCTGGTTTGTGATTTTGGCTGTAATCAAAATAAATCCCACAATGGAATTTGCCATGGGAGACTTGTCAGTCTCCGATTTGCCGTGCAGTTATCAAAAGGACCCTTTCACCCTCCCTTTTCAGCTGCACAGGTCAGGGTGGGCCCTAATGCTGCTCGTGTCAGGAGAGAGCCACAATGCCAGGTAAACTCTTCCACAGTTCAGAACTTTTCATAATTCTAAGCTTTTCATTTAATCAGCATTTTAAATGTTTTGAAATTAAGAGATGGTTAAATACCCATCACTTGTTACAGAGCTGTTTTGGACAGGTTTGGATCCCGTGCCCTGGTCACAGGACTGTCTGACTTCAGACTGTGTAATTTCTCTTTTGTTTGTTTATAAGAGCCGATTTTCAAAGGCAAAGCCATTGTTTGTCTTTGCTAAGTAGTTCCAGGAGATGCCCAGCCTGGCTGATGGACCAGCAGCAGTTGAGTATATTTAGTACATTGCTGGGAGGTTTCAGTCAAATGGATTTGCTTGCTGAGCAGCAGATGAAGGTGTTCCTGACCTGTGATCTTGTAGGGATTAGAAATACGGGGAATGAAGGTGACAGTGAATCAGGTATTGCCCTTCAAGAGCCTTTTCAGTTAAATCTTTCAAAACATTGTATTTTTCCAGGGTTTTTCAAGAGTGAAGCACTCTTCTCTACAACATTCCTCTCAGTAAAAGGGTAAATTGCCCTTCTCTGGAATGCAGCCCCTTCTGGTGTGCAGCATGGCTCGAATTACTGCATGGTGGTTGTTAGAGGAGAGTAGGTGAAAGAAATGGATTTAACTGCAAATGCAGGAGTAGGGAAGGCAGAATGATCCCATGTGATTGAATCCAGCACAGGGTAAAAGGAAATTCTTTGAAGTCACAGAATCATAAAATCATTTGGTTGGAAGAGACCTTTGAGATTGTTGAGTCCAACCGTACCTGTCCACTGCTAAATGATATCCCTGAGCACCTTGTCTTCCATCTCTTAAACCCCTCCAGGGATGGGGACTCCACCACTGCCCTGGGCAGCAGTTCCAATGCCTGAGAACCCTTTCAGTGAAGAAATTTTATCTTGTGTCTAATCTGAACCTCCCCTGGTGCAACTTGAGTACATTTCCTCTCATCCCATCACCTGTCACCTGGGAGAAGAGGCCAGTACCCACCTCACCACAGCTTCATTTCAGGGTCTTGTAGATGATGATAAGGTCTCCCCTCAGCCTTCTCTTCTTTAGGCTAAACAACCCCAGTTTCCTCAGCCGCACCTCGTAAGACTTGTTCTCCAGCCCCTTCCCCAGCTCCGTTCCCTTCTCTGGACGTGCAGTGGGCCAAGGCATATCCCACCGCTGTCCTTCTCCAGCAGGAGATTGGCTGAGTGAAGGTGGATACTTTCCACCTTGGTCCCAGCCGGTGACAAAGAAGGTCAATGGGATCCCCCTGCCACTCTCTGTAGTCACTGGGAATCTTGGGAAAAGCAGATGCCAACTGGTGTTGGTAGTTTGGGGGGGCTTTTTAATGCCCTCGCCATCATGATGGGAATGCAGCTGGGAGTGCTTTTTGTAATTGTGTAGGGAGCTCATTTTATGAGCTTATAACCTTAACCAATCTGTAGGAGCCATTTACTGCCAGGAAGAGATAAAATTATCATTAGTAGAGTTAATATTAGGAAAAAGTGCTTTTTTTGGTCCCCTTCGCTACCTTTTTATAGCTCATAAAGAATGACTTGGTTTTCCTTTTTTTTGTTTCTGTTTTAGTTTATGAACCTGCCAGCTAATAAAATTTCAGGAAAATCTAATTCTATTGAAAAGCTGAATTCAATTTTTTTAAAATAGCAATTTTATTTGAACGGCCTTGTTCTAATGTAGCTGCCAGCAACACGAGGAGGTTTAGGGTTTGCTGGAGAACACATTTCATTTCTCATTCAAAAGATGTGCTGGATTTTAATAATTTCCAAGGGCAGAAGTGGATGCTGAAATGAGGTCCTGCTGCTATTGCACAACAGCCTCTGGGCACCTGAACCAAAGTGTTGCAGAAATAAGGCTGCAAGCAAGGACATTGAGTTTCTGAGTGTCTGTACTGTACAAGTGAAGAAGAATAATGGGAGTCCCTTACACCCATTCTCGCTCAGTGCACACCAGTTTGTGAAACAAAGGGAATTTTCCATTGCACAATGACCCCCCTGAAAACCAAGAATTCCCCCAGCTCTCACTCATTCCAATGTCTACTGCCATTTTGGTTGTACTGGAATGGATTGAGAGCAGCTCTGAGGAGGACTTGGAGCGCTGGGGGAAAGTGCTTCACGGCAAAGTGTGTGTGTTTCATGAAGCTTTTTGTTGTTAGTGTTTGGTCATTGGTAACAGAATTTGCTGTCTCCAGTGGCTGGTGGGAAAGTCACTACTTACCCTGTGCTGCTGCCACCAGTGATTTCAACAGCACCAGTGTGAGGAGCTGAGGGAACGTGTCCTTCTTAGACAGTGGGGATGTGCAGATTCTTTTCTGGCAGGGATGTGGAACCGGTCAATCTTTTTGTATTAACCTCTCCCTTGGGAGTAAAGCACAGTCTAAGGGTGCTTTCTCCAGCACTGGGTGAACAAAGAGTTCTTTGTACCCCTCCACTCTCAATAAACTTGGAACCTTTGAAACCTCCTGTCGTCCAGAATCCAGTCTGACTCCTGTGTTTGCTCTCATGCACAAGCTGTGGCCTGAGCTGCTGGGGACTTGTTTGTGGTTGCTGCCACCGTTTATCTGTTGGGTATCATTTGCCTGTTCCTTGCGAGGCCACAGACACCAACCTGGGGCCACAGAGTGGTTTGTGCAGTGCCCTGTGCACACGATGGAGGAAACGGAAAGCTTTTGTTTCTCTTCTTGCATCCTGGTCACCCTTTCCCACCTCATAAATCACTGAAACTTTCAACAATCACTTCTGCATTGACATTTGGCACAATGTCAACGTGTTCCTGCAGGGTTTGTCTCGCTTTCTGGTTTCCTTGGCAGTCGTGCTGGATACACAGACACCAGCTGATGGGGCTTCTTGGAGGGAGACTGACACGAGCCTCAGCAGTGACTGGGTTGAGTTTGGGAGGATGATGCTGCATCTTAGTGCAAAATCAATGATGCGCTGCTTATCATCTCTGTCTGCCAATACTTTCCCATCTGGGATGAGGGAATTAAGAGCTGTCAGTGAACCACGGAACCTGTGATATCTGCCGACGTGCTATCTGTGCAGTTCCACAATTTGAGGCTGAGGTTGCACCTCCTAGGCTGCAGTGTCTACTAGGCTGTCTTGTTATCTTCAACAACATTTAGCACCCTTTAAATAACTCTCCCTGAAAGCTTTCAATCAGCTCTTTCTTTGTGGTCTCTGTTGCTTGCGTGTTCACTGAAGGAGATCTGTGTTCTGATGTTCTACGTTCTCAGTCTTGATATGTCATATATTACTGAAAGCTCCTTACACTAAAGCTCTGAACCCTTGCGGTCTGGTCCACGATTCTGAACTGTATTTTTATGACAGGGATGCAGTGCAACACTGGTCACACTTCCAGCATTCTGTTTGAATAGTGTCAAAACTAGGAATGATTTGTTTGCGGAAAATTTCTTTGGCTTTGGCGTGTTGTAGATAGGGGAGGAATTTTGGCATGTCTGCTTATGGATGTTTATGGTATTCCATTTCTCCTTTTATTATAGAATAGTTTGGGTTGGAAGGGACCTCGAAGCCCATCCAGCATCAAGGGCAGCACAGCCGAAAATATCATCCAGCAGTGGAGGAATATTGAGGTGTCAGAGCAGTGGTCTGATCCCATTGATGAGTCACGGCAGCAGCAGGAGGAATCACTGATGCCGCTTGGAGGTCAGGATCAGATAGAGAAGAAGTGGTTTCTGATGTTCAGATTTTGTTCTAGTTGTTTTAGTGCTTGGTGAGGTCATGTTTTGGTTTCAGCCTGCCATCCCATCCCTCTTTCATGGGGTTGTACAGTCGTATTACACTTGATATTGCATCATGAGAGTGGCTTGTTTCTTGTTTCAGAAGCTTTGGAGAAAGAGAGAAAAGGAACTATGTTCATCTCAGATGTTTTAGTAGGCACGATGAAGGAAACCCATTACCTGGATCCACCACATCCATGATTCTCACCCCTCCCACCTGCTCTCCCTGCCTCACCCCCCTTGTCTGTGCAGTTCTGCTCCCTGTTAAGATGGCTTGTGACATCCTAGCTTGGGGCATAAACAGTGTAAGACAGGGTTTGAAAAATATACATGAATAAAAGGTCAAAACTCTTCCAGGAAACAATGAAGTTCTTGGTAGTTTTTATTTTAAATGCATAGTTATGAAAAGTGAATTAACCTTTGGGGTTTTGAGGAATTTGCTGTGACAGTGGTCAGGCTAAAAATAAACAGCTGCTACTCCAAGTAGAGCATCCAGAGATCCCCAGGTCTCTTCTGTTGGCCCTGAGGATCACCAAGGCTGTGGTCTGAGCTTTTAAAAGCCACATTAATACTGCTTGTCCTCTGCAGCCTGGAAGGGCAGGAGGCACGAGCCGATGTACAGGAGTTGTGAGGCTAATTTGATTTTGTTCAGGACTTCATTGTGCGATTGGTCTCTGATCTTGCCTGATGTCAGGGTTTAATTTGTCTTTAGCAATGGTACAATGGAAGAGAGAGGAAAAACTGTAAATTGCAAAGTTTTCCCAGTAAAAGCCGAGAAAAGAAATAATTGTGGGCAAAGGAGAAACGCTGTTGCCCTGTGTGACTGAGTGAAGGTGAGTTACTGACACTGCACCTTGCGCTTCCCCACGTGCCTGACCCATAGAACTGCTTGGTTGGAGAAGACCTTTGAGGTCATCGAGTCCAACTGTCCATGTCCACTACTGAACCCCTTGTCTACCCATCTTGTAAACCCCTCCAGGGCCGAGGACTTCACCCCTGCCCTGGGCAGCCTCTGCTGGTGTCTGAGAACCCTTTCAGCGAAGAAATTTTTCATGATGCCCAATCTGAACCTCCCCTGGAACAACTTGAGGCCATATTCTCTCATCCTGCCATTTGTTATGTGGGAGAAGAGACTGGCACCCACCTCACTACAACCTCCTTTCAGGGAGTTGTAGACAACGATGAGGTCTCTCCTGGTGCAGTTGCAGAGGAGCAGGCTCTCCCCTGGGGTTCTTAACAGCTTTCTGTAACGATTTTAGAAATCTGATGTGATTTTGGAGTCTTGCCCTTGCAGAGGGTTCTGATAAAAATATGACCCTGAAAGACAGATCACAATTAATGTAGTGGGTGTGGTGAGATGATGACTGCAATCGCTATTTAGGTGTGATAAATTATGGTGTGGGAGAACACTGAGTACTATTTATTACCTGCCAAGTGGAGCAAAGTGGCATTAAGAACAAATAACGGGCCAATGTGTAGATATGAAGCCATAAAATAAAATAGACTGCGGTTTTCTTAGAGCAGCCAGCTCACACATACTTTTATACAAGGACAATGTCGTTTGCTTCACTTCTGTGTGTGAGATCAGTGTTGCCGCACCTTTTGTTTTGATGCAGGTGAAGAAGTCATAGAATCATAGAATAACCAGGTTGGAAGAGACCCACTGGATCGAGTCCAACCATTCCCATCAATCACTAACCCATGTCCCTCAGCACCTTGTCCAACCGTCCCTTAAACACCTCCAGGGAAGGTGACTCAATCCCCTCCCTGGGCAACCTCTGCCAGTGCCCAATGACCCTTTCCATGATTTTTTTTTTCCT
>WAAB01018655.1:0-17136 GCA_013389865.1 Piaya cayana | reverse complement strand
ACTCTCTCAGAAGCAGACTGTCCACACGGCAGTGTTTCCCATTCATTTTCCAAACAGAGAGCATACGTGCAGGCATTTTCCCTAGACGTGCTTATTGCAAAGTTTATGAGCATAGGTGCTTAAGCACTGCGGTTTCCTTACTCTGCAGAACAAGGCACATTAACAAACTTTCTCACACTGGTGCCACCAAAAGCAGAGGCAGACAAAGTATCTGCACCTTCTTTTTTAATTTCTGCCACATGAATAAATTATTTCCAAGAGCAGTGCTTGATGGTTTGATCCGGCCTATAGAGAGTTAATTCGCTGATTGATGAAAAACTGATCCAATGAGCTTGCTGGGGCTTATAAGATGAATTCATTCCCAGTAGTTTCTTCTGTTTTATGACCAGCTCTACTTCCTACATAGGTACTAAAATATAAAGAAGTGCAAAAATGACCATAAAGCAACTACAGACACCAGCTCTCCAGTGGGTCTGCAGTGAGCAAGGGGCTTGTGAGTTCCTGCAGGTGATTTCCTTACTCTATTGAATCAAAAGTCAAGGAGAACAAGCAGTGCAGTTCCCAAGAGCCCATACTTCCAATGCTTTAGCATTCACAGTTAACGTGGTTTGGGGTTTGGTAATACCTGAGGCTTGTTTGTGTTTTTTTCAGTGTAACCAGCTGTGACTGATAATCCACGAATGGTTTCCCTGCTGCGCAGGTGTTGAGGCTGTCGTCACCCAGGTCATAGCAGTGGCTTGCAAGCTTTGGCTTTTTTTCCCCCCTTCCCTTAGTGTGTAATAGTGAAGAGAAATTCCTTTTCTCTGAAGACATCAAATCAGTGTCAATTCTAAGGAGAAAAGGGAATGGTTGTGCAGACCTTGTGAGGAGCTGCACGGAGAGGGATGCACTGACAGATCCGCTCATCATTTGTGAGGTTAGAGCCTTGACTCGCAGCAAACGTCTTCCTCATCCTTGGTTTTTATGCTTGCAACCCTGGCACCTCATCCTTTCCTAGGTTTCTGGAGTCAGCTCTGGTTGCTCCAAGGCACATTGAATGATGGAGATTATTTGCGTGGGGTGTCCGTGGGACCTGGGCACAGGGCTTTGCAGCCCAGCCGTCCCTACACTGCGGCTTTTGGGTGGAGGGCAGCACACTTTGGAGTTCTGGGCTGTGAACACTTGGGATCCATACAGCACAGCACAATTCGGCTGCAGAAAAAGCCTTGTGTTACCATGAACGCAGGGAGGGTTCAGGTGCAAGGGGCACTGCAGAGCACACCCACGTTACCTTGGCAGGATGGGCAGAGACAAATCTGTGTCACATTTGCTTATAGTTTAGCATGGGCTTGTATTCCCAGGATCAAACTGTTGGGCATCGATCACAGAATCCAAAGGAAAATTATTTATTTTTGTTGTTTTTTTTTTTTTTCCCTTTTCAGTCAATAGCCTGCATGCAGAAAGGAGATGTGAAACATGAAAATGATGCTGCCCTGCTGGTGCTGCAAGGGTGTTTGTGTGTTTTTGTGTAACTCTTGTGTTGTCGATGAGCGTTTGCTGCATGTTCACACAAACGTGCATGTGTGCTGGGAAATTCTGGCTGTTTAAGCTTAGAAAGGTTCTTATTTAAGGCAGGGATTTTGCCTTGCACTCATTACAGATGCATCTCAATCAAGGTTCCGTATTGCATGTGTGTGAAATAAATTTCTGTTTGGACAAGGAGAGAACACAAGGAAAGAGATGTAACCACGCTGTGTGCTCTGAGGGCCCAGAAGACCAGCCACGAGTGGTTTGCTTCCTCTGTGCTGTGTCATTTTTAGGAGTGTATCCTAAAAGCGGTGGAAATCGTAAAGTCACAAATTGTAGCCAAAGTGTTTTGGATTTCATAATGTGTTCAGGAATATTTATGGAAGGTGAGATCTCAAAACTGAGGTTTCAGTTTTTGGGTTTTGCCCAGAAGCAAAGTGTCAGTGTGTCTGGCTGTAGTTTCCAGTGGATCCCTCACAGCATCACGCTGAGCAATCCCTGCAGGCAGGACCAGCAGAACGAACCTTGTTTTCACAACTCACTTGCCATGACTCTTGGTGACGTTTGTAGAGTAAAATGTGAATGAAGGAGCTTGTAGATGTGCAGATGCCGAGGAGGAGTCCCAGCGGGGGGGGAGGGTGTGGAAGCTGTTCTGGATTACACCTCCAGCTAACGATTCCCACAGACAGAATATTCATTCCCTCACAGGTTGCCTTTAAAGATCTCAAAGGAGGTGCTCTTGAAATGCTTCTGGTCACATCAGACACGTGCCAGAAGAAACAGATGAACCGATGTCCTGTCAGATTTCCCTTCTGCTGTGACCCAGGCTCTTTATCGAGGCATGGAGACGTGTAAGAATCAAGCGTGGCTGACGGGCGCCCTGCTGGGCTGGTTACACCGGGGGGGCCGAGTAGTGGATGACGGAGTTGTAATCTGGAGGTGGGCTGTGGCATTCCAAGTTTGGATCCATAGGAAGGAGAACAGAGTCTTCCAATGTGAAGTCCATGGTGTCCTCTTCTACCTGTACTGCTGGCTGGTATTTGACAGCCTCTCGCTCGTGATCGGATAATATGGATTCTTTGCTCTTGCTCACAGCTCTGCGCCTGTTGGGAACAAACAGGAAAATACGTTGACCCGTCTCCATGAGGTTTTATCTTGATGTGTAATTAAAGGCCTAAATGATTTTTTGAAAAAAATATATGTACATATAGAATCATAGAACAACCAGGTTGGAAGAGACCCACCGGATCATCTAGTCCAACCGTTCCCATCAATCACTAAACCATGTCCCTCAGCTCCTCATCCACCCGTCCCTTAAACCCCTCCAGGGAAGGTGAATCAACCCCCTCCCTGTCCAATGGGCCCAATGACCCTTTCTGTGAAATATATTTTCCTACTGTTCAGCCTGAACCTNCGCTCCACAGCCTCAACATCCTTCTTATGCTGAGGGGCCCTCAACTGCACACAGGATTTGAGGAACGGTCTCACCAGTGCCGAGTACAGAGGTAGAAGAACTTCCCTGGCCCTGCTGGTCACACCGTTTCTGATCCAAGCCAAGATGCTGTTGGCCTTCTTGGCCACCTGGGCCACTGCTGGTTTGTGTTCAGTCACTGTCAGCCAACACCCCCAGGTCCTTCTCCTCCAGGCAGCTTTCTAGACAGACTTCTCCTAGTCTGGGGCTGCTCAGGGTTGTTGTGCCCCAAGGGCAGGATCCAGCATTTGGCCTTGTTAAACCTCATCCTGTTGCATTCTGCACAGCAGTCTAGGTTGTTTAGATCTCTTTGCAGAACCTCCCGACCCTCCAGCAGATCGAAACTTCCACCCAGCTTAGTGTCGTCTGCAAACTTGTGTTTCAATATAATGCATTTCAGTTTCTCTTTGCAGCATCTGGTAAGAAGTGACATTGTACAGATTGTATGAAGGAGCTGAGTTAGGCGTTGTAAATAGCTTGATGTTTAAAAGTAGATGTAGGAGGAAATCCAGGAGTCCTGTAGCCCTGTCTTTTTAGTCTGCCACATTTCAGTGCACTGTATATATTCTCATTACAACTGCCCCTCTCCTCTCTGTACAATCATGTTCTCTCTCATTGTGCTCACACAGGTCAGTAAAAATTTGACTTTTGTGAAAGCAGAACTGAAGGCTCTGACTTTTCTTTAAGTATGATAAAGGATGAAATAATGAGTAATCTATGACAGACTGATGTGAAGTGACACTGAAAGCAGGAGCGTGTGTTGAACTCACTCCTGCAGCACCCGGCAAAAGCTCTCTATTATTCTCTAGCCCTTTAAAATTACGGAACAGTGCGCTAGTGAAGGGCAGCACTTTTCAGCGTTACAGCTGCTGGCCTGTAACTGATGCTATTAGAGAGAGACAGCTTTCATTTTCTGCCTTCTTCTCTTATTATAGGTGATGAAGGCAGTGGGAGAGAAGCAACTTGCATCACATGGAGCAACCACAATGTTAAAAGCATGAGAACCCTGGAGAAAATTTGTATCTCAAAGTGACCTTGAGGAACAGTAAGTGGAGAAGATAAAAGTTACTTCTGTCCTGTGTTGCCTTAAAAATCATGTTTTATTAAGCCTGCTTTCTTCATGTGAGGGATTCATTGGAAGAGGACTGGATTGGTTGGTTCTTAAAGTGAGAAAGGCTTTTGAACGTCCCTGCTTTGCTTAGGGACCCTTTAACAAGTGCCTCTTTGGGAAAAGCCTCACTCCTAACTGGTTAATGGCACTCCTGTCTCAGGGCAGAATGGCTTAGTAACGTGCCTGGGGGATTTTCAAACTCAAGCAGTCTGTGTGTAGTCCCTGTGTGTTTAAAGGAGCATAAGGCGACATTCTAATGACCCTAAACCAGATGTGAATAATCAGCAGTTCATCAAATAATTGTATAATTCATTATACTCGTGGTATTTGTGTTGCTGTGGCACTTACAGTCCCCACGGGTCAATGACAGATTCAGAGTGTGATGCTTTAGAAAGAAAGTAAAGCCAGTTCCTGCGCCAGCAACAAATCAAGAGCTGAGAGACAGATACAGTAATTGGAGGAGAGGGAACAAGAGTCATGACTAAGACAAGGATTAGATCCAAGGCACCAGCCGTGTGTGCTGTCACGGTTTTGCAATGGTGCAGTGGAGAGATGCCTTTTGGCTATGAAAGAGTAAACACATCCTGCTAGGTTATGCTATGATGGCTTCAGAAGTTGTGTTTTCTTGCCTCTGCAACTGGAACCTGCGAAAATGTGTGGTTTCTCCACTGCTGCAGGTGCCCTCAGTCTGGCTGACAGAACTGGGGTCGGCAGCTTCGCTTAATGTTTTGCTAATTCTGGAAAGATCGTAGGCGTGCAGCATGTTGGCTAGACTGGAACAGTAGTTTGTGATCCGTGCACAACCACATCGAACAATCTGTAGGCTCCCTCTGTAAATTATCTGTCCTTAGTCTAAGCCAGGAGCTGAGACATTCAGCCCAATTCAGCCCTAGCAAACAGCTGCAGCTCTAACCAGCTGCAGTGGGAAGCTGGCCTGATTTTCACATGCTGGAGTGGCTTTCCACAGCACATTTGCTCTGGCAGTCCAGACAAGGGCTACAAAAATGATCAGAGGGCTGGAGCACCTCTATTAGGAGGCCAGGCTGAAAGAGTTTGGGTTGTTCAGCCTGTAGAAGAGAGGGCTGTGGGGAGAACACAAAGCAGCTTCCAGTACCTGAAGGGGCTACTAGGAAGCTGAAGAGAAACTTTTTGCAAGGGTCTGTAGTGATAGGACAAGGGGAAATGACTTCAAATTGGAAGGGGGAATATTTAGACTAGACATTAGGAAGAAATTCTTCCCAATGAGGGTGGGGAGGCCCTGGCCCAGGTTACTTAGAGAAGTTGTGGCTGCCCCATCCCTGGAGGTGTTCAAGGCCAGGTTGGATGGGGCTCGGGCAGCCTGATCCAGTGAGAGGTGTCCCTGCCCATGGCAGGGGGGTTGAAATTAGATGATCTTTAAAGTTCCTCCCTATCCAAACCATTCTATGATTATGTGATTTGCGCCTCCAGCCTTGTCTCTAGGAAGAGAACCCAGGACCCCTGAGTTCTACAAGCCTGCTCACCATCCCTTGCGCATCTTGTGTAAACCTGGATTCTGGGACTTCTAAAATGCAAAGGCAGAGATTTTAAAAATTATAAAGCTGATGTTACTGTGTACAAGTCACTGGAACCAAGCCTGTCAAAGTGGCGAGGCAGAAATCCTAGATGAAACAGTAACCCTGACAACTTCAACAGAAGTGTAGTGCACACTGCTTTCATAGTCTAAGTTTTTCCTCTTTGTCCAGACAACAATGTAAGTGGAATCTCCTTCTCTATACCATGAACTTGGCAGCTGTCCTTTCTCTGCACACGCTTTCTTTGTAGACAAACTCTTCCCTGGCACGGCCAATAACCACAACTTTGCTTTGTTGTTTATGTATGTCTTTTTCCTTTTGTTGCTTGGTTCTATTGACTCGTGTCAGACAATTCCACAGATGCTCTGGCCTCTAATTTGCCGGGTATTAAAGTTGTTGGTGGAGACAGAGAAGCTTGAAAGTATCTGTTTAAGTTGGCCCTCAGCCTGTGTATCTCAGAGTGCTGGAGAAACATTATTAGGGTTTGGTTTGGCCAAACAGTGGGAAATTTTCAGATCCAGATAGACTCCAAGCAAGTGTTCCTGTTAAGTTTCTGCCTCTGAAGATGAGGAGGCTGGATATCTGGGAATAACTGCCTATCGCTGAAATCAGGCTGGTGTTTGAAGAAGCGTTCTTAAATGCTGATATCTAATATTTGCTCCAAAGAGAGAAAGCTGGTGGGTTAGGTCAGAAGCAAGTTTTGTCTATCTTATGGCAGACCAAAATGCAATTAACTTTCAAAACTATTCCTTTCATCTAAATGCGTTTCCTAAATTAAAGCTATCTCAGGGCCTTTGCATTTTCCCCTTCAACGGTCTGTATTACTGACACTTGGATCTACTTTGTTCGTGCTCAGCCACAGAGAAATGGAGATGTGCTGGGGCTGTGTGTTGGGAAGGGAGCCCGCAGCATCCCTTTTCTGTCTGTCCTTGAAATCTCATTTGCTACCCAGAAACATCCTCACTGAGCCCAGCAGCAGCCGATCCTCTGGCTGCGGTCAGTGCTTGATGCTTCAGAGGAGAGCAACAGCCCCTTGATGCTCTGAGCCACTTATACTGCCCTGGATTAGAGAGAAAAAATCCCCTGAGCCCCACCGATNAACATGTCCCAAACCAAAAACTCGTTTGTCCTTGCAAGAATAGGTACCATTTAGGCAGGATGAAGGGAAGGACAAGAACTTAAACACTGCTATTTCCTGACCTCAGTTAAGTTTTGTAACCTGATGGACCCTCTTTCACAATGTGGGCATTTCTGTGGAGCGCTGGGTGGGACACCATGTTTCTCAGAGTGCGATGAGCTGACTTCAGCCTCGTTCCACAGGCAGTGCTGAGAGCAAAGTTAGCCCAGGCCTCCTCTCTTTCAGAGAGATACCAGGGAGCTAGGGAGGGTTGTGTGGGGTAGTACCGAAGCAGTGAAAGCACCGGAGGAACCAATACATGAAGATCAGAAGAATGCAGATTGATAGTAGGAATCCTCCAAGAGTGATGTTCATCATTACCATTAGGTCCTGTCACACTTCAGGCTGTATTTCCATAGTCTCCCTGTGCCTGGTGCCAGTGCTGAGTCTGTTAAGTGTAAACAAACGCAGTGGAAGAACCTGCTGGGATGGGGCAAGTGTTGATACTGAAAGCCTGCCAGGTCCATAGATAGGACTTCGTTCCAGTACTGAAGGGGGCTTCAGGAAAGCCAGGGAGGGGCTCTTGATCAAGGAGTGCAGGGATAGCAAAAGAGGGAATGGTTTTCAGCTGAAAGAGGGGAGTTTGAGATGAGATCTCAGGAAGAAATGTTTTCCTGTGAGTGTGGGGAGGCCCTGGCCCAGGTTGCCCAGAGAAGCTGTGTCTGCCCCATCCCTGGAGGGGTTCAAGGCCAGGTTAGATGGGGCTTGGAGCCCCTGATCCCGTGGGAGGTGTCCCTACCCATGGCAGGGGTGGGATTAGATGGGCTTTGAGGTCCTTTTGGACCCAAACCATTCCATGATTCTATGATGTCAAGTAGCCTGGTGATTGTGGGGCTTGAGTTTCTGCTATTACTTGCATGTGTAATGTGTCTGTGTGGGGCCACAATGCAGTTTGCAGGTCTCATGGCCCAGACTCAAGCTTGGACTGTTGTGTTTCTCTGCAGTGCTGTGGGCAGTGAGAGCTGTTAACGGTTCCTATTTTTACTGTGCTACCTCAAGTTTCTCAGTAGAGGTCAAGCTGAAAAGTCTAGGAATTAAACTAGATGAAGGAAAAGTCAGCCTGGGTATTGAGTAATCTTTCACAAGAATTTTAAAGTTGTCTGGTGATTTGTCAAGGTTGTTTTGAAGATGCCACAGGCAACAATGCCAAAAGGCCTGAATTGCCTTAGGTAATCAGAGAGTTTTTCATCCAACCATATGAACCAGAGATTTTGGTTAGTGGTAGAAAAACATTGAAGTCATCAAAGATGGTTTGGTATCTGATAGGAATGGTTGGACTTGATGATCCGATGGATCTTTTCCAACCTGGTGATTCTATGATTCTAGGAGCTGGGAAGTCATTACTGGAGCAACTTATTTGATGTGAGAGGGAGCGAGTTTCTTTTAGCCTAAATCTCAGAGACAATGACTTGAAAAGGAGCATGGAGAAAGAGAGGTGACTGTAAGAAAATCTAGTGAGGGGCTGCAGTACCACAGGTAGCCCTTGCTTCCCATGCTGTGGGGCAGCTCTTCTTGTTTTACAATCAGGTGGCCAAGTATCTTGCCTCAGGTAGGAAAAACTGATGGATTATTGTGTCCAGGTAGAAATCCTGGCCATGCTCAGCAGCTGCGCTTAGGAAAGAGGACAAATTGGGCTGTGTGTTTCCAAACAGAGCAGTTTGTCTCATAACCACATTGCATAATAACATGTAGGTGCTTCAAGGCTTTGTTACAGCTTTTATAGGTGTTTTATGAGGCACAGCATGGGAATGATTAAGTTTTTTTAATTTTTCTACAACAAAAGAAGAACAAGGGTTATTTTTCCTTCCAATAGTCATGACTAATTCACTGTTTACTTTCATACATTTTAGGCAGGGTGCTGTGCAGTTAGAATTTAATCCAAGGCTCCCCTCTGGCAGCATCAGTGCATCAGTAGTCTATGTCACAGAGAACTCAAGGGGTTAGGATCAAGAATTCATTGTTTTGAAACCCTTTGTACACGAAGTACAACTAACATAAAGTTTTAGCACTCCAAAGCCACCCACTTGCTAAGTACATGTCCCCTTGCCTGTGGGGCACAGCGATGTGGCCTCCAGTGCTCTGAGTGCAGGGAGATGAAAAGCACTGCAGTCCAAACCAAGCTGGGGACCACAGCCTCTCACAGTTCTCCTTGCAGACCTTGGCACTACAAGCTTAAGGCTCTTGATCAGGGAATGCAGGGACAGCACAAGGGGAAACAGTTTGAAGCTGAAAGAGGAGAGATGGAGATGAGATCCTAGGGAGAAATGTTTTGGTGTGAGGGTGGGGAGGCCCTGGCCCAGGTAGCCCAGAGCAGTGGTGGCTGCCCCATCCCTGGAGGGGTTCAAGCCCAGGTTGGATGGGGCTTGGAGCCCCTGATCCAGTGGGAGGTGTCCCTACCCATGGCAGGGGGTGGGACTGGATGGGCTGTGAGGTCCCTTCTAATCCAAACCGTTCCATGATTATGTAGGATAATCCCTAGAAACAGTGACTTCCATAACTTGGGAGCAGCTACGTGTTCAGTGATTTGTATGGAGGCTTAGGTCAGGTCATGGTGCAAGGTGCTGCATGAGAGAACAGTAAGGACATTTACTGTCTCAGTGTACTCATTGCAGAAGAAAAATCTTCTGAAACTGAGCTCTGCTCTGGGGCAAACGCATTTCCCTGCCTCATTTTTCTGAGATGGTGCAAAAGGATATCAGCGCAAGCAGCTGGCTTGCAGTTTTAATATCATAGAATCATATCATAGAATAACCAAGTTGGAAGAGACCCTCCAGATCATCGAGTCCAACCATTCGTATCCAACACTAAACCATGTCCCTCAGCACCTCGTCCACCTGTCCCTTAAACACCTCCAGGGAAGGTGAATCAACGCCCTCCCTGGGCAGCCTCTGACAGTGCCCAATGACCCTTTCTGGGAAAAATTTTTTCCTGATGTCCAGCCTGAACCTCCCCTGGTGGAGCTTGAGGCCATTCCCTCTCGTCCTGTCCCCTGTCACCTGGGAGAAGAGCCCAGCTCCCTCCTCTCCACAACCTCCTTTCAGGGAGCTGGAGAGAGCAATGAGGTCTCCCCTCAGCCTCCTCTTCTCCACGCTAAACACCCCCAGCTGGACACAGGTGCCTGAGCAAGATCCATTCCTTTCAATGTTCTTGACTTTCCTTAAGCCCAGCTTGGCTTTGGCAAAGTCAGAACCCTCAGTGATGGGATCTGGTGCTGGGTCACAACCAGACAGGGAACTGCAGAGCAACTGAAGATAATGGGAGAGAAGGGAAAGGGGTGGAGGGAGGATAACAGAGCAGATATCAAAGCTATTGTAATTTTAAGTGATAAGTTGATTATAGAGTCTCTGGGAAAATTTTAAAGCAATGCCTGGCAGTAGGCTGCCAATACTATGAGATGAAACCTGACGCCAGAGTCATCCCATCATGCTGAATGCAATTCCTTGAATGCTAATTCCAGTGCTATCATCCCGGTTAATCTTTCTGTCTCTCCCACAGCTACTGCTGTGACATTCACAGCATAAACTGCTCACAGCTCAGGGATGGTTAGTCCAACCTAGCATTGTCCCGGGCCCACGGTATCGGGTTCCTCTGCTGTAAACTCCTGACACCGACACTCCGTGGTGTGTAGTGTTGCCAAATTTGAAACTTGACAGGGAAATGAATACAAGATAAATAAACAGCAAGGTTTTGGCAAAAATAATAAATGCAGCCACCCCAGTTTAGCAAACACGCTACGCTTTGAACAGCTTTGTTTTAGGAAAGGAAGACTCTTTGAAAATGATCCAGGGAAAATGTTTTTGGTAGAAAGAGATACACCATTAACAAGGGTGACTTTATCTCCCCTGTTAAACCAGCACTCTCTTCTGACCTCTCCTCGACTCTCAGATATACATTTGAGGCTTGTTTTTCCAGTTGTTAGTACAGGAGTGTGAGGGGGTGCCGTGTCCTTGAACAAGAGGGCACTGGGATGCAAAAAGATGTGGTTTGTGCCAATGATAATCTGCAACATGACAAAAAGAGAAGCTGACAAAATAGCTTTCTCAGCTGGACCTTGAACACTTGAAAGATGTGGCCAAGGAAAAAGACACCTCAGTCTGTTCAGTGGCAGCTGGAATGCTGGGAATGAAGAGACAGCAGACACAGCTTGGGTGGCATTTGCTTTTACAGCAGAGCTCTGCTAAGATGGTCTTTCCTGGCCTATCGGGTGTCTCATGATGAGAGGAATCCCTATGGAAGCGTTGGCTGTAAATGGGGAAGAGCCCCCGAGGGTCTGGGCCAGGCAGAGCCTCACTGAACCCCGCAGAGCTGAGCTCTTTCACGGTCACTCCCCATGTGCCTGAGAACAGTTGAGAAGGTTTTCCTGGAAATCTCAAAAAGAACAGGCAGCTACAGAATGTGGGTGTTTCTACATCTGGCTAGATGTTGTTTTCTCAGCAGAAGGCCTGGAAGGGGAGAGACAGAACCTTCCTCTGCCAACTGTTTATCCAAACAGGGGAAATGCCGCAGGGGAAGCAGTGGTCAGAGGTGACGGACAGAAACCTTTGGAAGGATGAATCCTGTCATGGAGGTTCTGTGTGTGCGTGTGCTGGATTTGTGTCAACATGATAGCACGCAGCAAAGAGAGGTCAGTCAGCCTAGGTAAAGCATCACAGTAATGCAGTTCCTGACATTTGAGTTCCTTGTTTTAGCGCTGGTGCCATCCGTCTCCATAGCAATTCACTGGGCAGAAATCCCCTCAGCGTGTGCACAGGATAAAAAAATGGAATCGTGTCTAGATCTCTGCTACTCCCCCAGCAGGTACAGCACCAAGGGGGCAGTGCTGCNTTTTTTTGCTGATGTCCAGCCTGAACCTCCCCTGGTGGAACTTGAGGCCATTCCCTCTTGTCCTGTCCCCTGTCACTTGGGAGAAGAGCCCAGCCCCCTTCTCTCCACAACCTCCTCTCAGGTAGTTGTAGAGAGCAATGAGGTCTCCCCTCAGCCTCCTCTTCTCCAGGATAAACACCCCCAGCTCTCTCAGCTGCTCCTCATGAGGCCTGTTGGATAAGTTGGATGTTCCCTGGTAGTGCTACAAGGCTTTTCAGCCATCCTTGCATAACCTTTTCCCTTTTCCTCTTTCTACTTCTCCCCTGCCTTCAAACAGCTAGGAATTTGTGGGTTTAAGACCAGAAAACACAAGGCAAACTCCATCCACCTTGCTTTTCTCAGAGCAAGGAGTCAGCCCTTCTGCAGTTCTGTTTGGTTCAGACTGCCCACTCAGCATTTTTCTGAAGGGAATGTGCCTTAAAAAGAAAAAACCAAAAGCACTTACGCTAGAGCCATGATCCCATACGGCCAAGAACGGATTTCCAACCTCTTTGGGCTTTTTATCTCATCTGATGTCAGCACCATCCCGCTGTCAGACTCCTGTGTAGCCAAAAGGAGACAAAATCATCAGAGTGCCAAACCATCATAACAGCTTAGAATCATAGAATCATAGAATAACCAGGTTGGAAAATACCCATCGGATCATCGAGTCCAACCGTTCCTATCAGACACTAAACCATGTCCCTCAGGACCTCGTCCACACATCCCTTAAACTCCTCCAGGGAAGGTGACTCAAACCCCTCCCTGGGCAGCCTCTGCCACTNACACCCCCAGATCTCTCAGCCGTTCCTCATAAGGTCCGTTCTCCAGCATGGAGCACTTCTAGAGTAAAAGTGGTGTGTGATGGGGAAAGCCTGGAGAAGAGTCAGCCCAAACCGCTGTTGAAAGCAGTAGAGAAGGAAAGCCAAGGAGCTTGTTACAATGCCAAATTCCAGCTGTCTTATTTTGTGGTGACACCGCTTTTAGGCAGGTTGGTAGAACTTCATGTTGTAAAACCGTCTCCTGCTATGCAGCAGACAAAGCAAGAGGAGGAGAATTCAACTTCTCCCACAGTGTGGCCTGTGGAGCTGGGGACGGCTGACGTGGTGCCCATCTGTAGATGTTCTGTTCTGATACTTGTGCGCTGGAACTGATGTAGGAACTACCTGCTGTTCTGTGGAGTCACTAGCTTCCAGTCAACAGCCTGGAGAGCCAGTGTTTGCATCACGACTCTCAAGTGTGTGCTGCTTAGTAAAGTGCTTGGCACATAGGTATGGACAGCTGGGGCCTGACAGGGAGCCCATTCCTCAGAATATCCTCTTATCAGAGCCTGCGTTATCCATTTTTATCCCACTGTTCCTGATCATGCTGCTATTTGGCCTGAGAACGTTTGTCTGTCTTTTGTGATGGTCAAGTTTTTGAGCTGTGTTTTGAAAAACCAGCCTTAAATGTATCAGAAAACAATTTGATGTTTGGTGGGAATGGTTGGACTCGATCCGGTGGGTCTCTTCCAACCTGGTGATTCTATGATTCTATGATTTTCAAGCTTGAAACTGATATTAAACCTGACACATGGAAGCCATCAAGGTAGGATGGCTGAGATAGGAATAGACAGAAATCCATCAACAATATATCCAATAATGCTGGCTGGGCTCCCAGAGAGAAATTACCTTCTCTGCCAACTAGAAATACACTGTTAGAGACATTGGGATGCTAAGAAGTGGAAGTTCAGTATCATTTTGGCAAAGCCAAGTGCTTTGCAGAGTTATCTGGCCTGAAAGGCTTCTACTTTGACTACGGATTTTTGTCTGAGCTGTCCAGCAGAACTGCCTTGATTAGTTTTAAAGCTGAGGTTGTGTTTCTGCTGCACCTACAGCTGAGTCTTGAGGCTGCAGTTAAGATCTGTAACTGTGCTAAGTGCTGCTCAAGCTCGTGGATGTGCACAGTCTGTCTGGCAAAATCAAGGGAGCATGGGAAGAGAAACTCTAGTTAGTCACATTTTACCAGTCAAACCCTTTGAAAGAGAAAAAATAATCAAGCAATAAATAAATAAAAAGTGAAAGCCTTTTATAAATATTCAGGTAAGGTATCAGTTGTTAATAAGATCAGTCTGGGAGCTAGTTTCCAAAGTGGAAAGTAAAATCCTGAGTTACTTAGGGCTGTCAAACACTCAGCAGAACCCGTCTTTGCTCCTGGTTTTTATCTTGACTGTTTCCCTTTCAAATATGTGCTCTGGGAACGATTTATCTCAGCGCTGCCTTGCACTTTGCTTACAGAAGCATTGTTAGAAGAATACCGGCTGAGCCTCGCGATAGGAGCACAATGGCAGGAAGGAGCGGTGGAGCTCGCGGGGCTCCTGGGCAGCAGTTTGAATAATGACCTCATCACTATTAATGTCTGGGTATTTTAGACAATTTCAGTAGCACAAGAGCACTTTGTCCAAAGGAGATCACACCATGTTTCTTCTTTAAAATACCCTCATTGGAATATTCCATTTATTTCTGTCTGTTAGCGGGTTATTGCCCTTTTTTTTGAAGCTTTCCCCTCCTGTAAGTCCCCACTCTAAAATGCTATGAGCAGGGAGCATTTAGGAAAAGGATGCTCATGCTGGCAGCAGTAATCTCTTCCTGATAGAGGATCTCTGTAGCAAATGGCTCTGTGTGCCGCAGAGGGGCGGGTTGTTATCCTGCAGGAGGAAAGGCGCAGGAGCCAGAGAAAATTCTGAGCCTTCTAATTCCTGAGATACATGGATAAAGGCACCAAAATTACATCTGGCAGAACTCCAGAGAATAATGGGCATCGATTTGTGCTAACATGAGGACCGATGAGAAATATGCTGTGTTTGCCGAGGACCTGAAGTCTGTCCAGGCCAGGCTGTAGCCAGCGATGCTTCCCAGGAGCTTCTCAGATGCTCTGAGGAGTGGCCGCCTGTCCTGAAGCATCCAACACCCTCCAGCCCTGCAGTGTCATTAATCTGGTGATAAATGTGTGCAGCCAGGGGGGAAAATCCAGGGTTAAACACCTCTGTGTTAACCAAGTAGAGTAGGAACTTGAAGTTTGGTCTTGTTGATCCACAATTGCATACGCTCACCATGCCCAGGCTCTTGGCTGGCTCAGCCACAAGGTGTTCTGGGAAACCATTCCTTCAAAAAGCCTCATTTCTATGAGCTGCCATTCTCCTCTGGGGAAAAACTGTATATCGGAATATGTAATATAACACCCCTTAGCCTGATCAAAGGTGGGATAATCTGCATGAGCATCTCTTGAAGTGATTTGTTGAACCCTCTTTGTCACACGCATCTGTGTGATTGATGCTAGGACCAGCTTCTGCTTGAGTTCAAGCTTTTAGTTCCCAACCCAATTTCCAAAGCTCTAATCACTGTTTCTGGTGCTGGTGACAAGAGATCTGTGAACCTGGTAGAGAAGGACACAACCGCCTCACTCACCTCATGCGTCACTTTCTCCTTTTCCACTGGCACCTCATCAAATGTCTTCACACTCAGTGGTCGCTTCTTGCTGTCACTGAAAACAAGGAGGTTGAGGGGTCAGCGTAAAACCCAGGCAGAGGCTGCACCAGTTGGTGGCTCAGTTCAGCCCCCTGACATGGCTCAATTTCCTGGACCAGTTTTCCTTTTCCATCTCTTTTAACTAATACACAACGCCCTCACCGGTCTGTCCAACCCCTTTGGAACAACCATACTGAGAGAGGACAACAACCAGATACATGAGCCCAGATACATGAGCTCTGGCTCTCCCTCCCAGCTCCCATATGTGTTTTTCTTACCCAGTTTCCACTGCGCTCCAGCGATTAACACAGTTGTTCAAGTTTTCTTCCACAGGGCAAGTTTTGGCGTTAGGTTCTCCATCCGTGCACAAGGTGATGTTCAGTGGAATATAGTCTTTGCCGTCCTATATCATTAATAACATAAAAGTACATAAAGCTGGTAACGATAATTTTGTTCTACATCTTGAGTACAAGAGGTCATTGTGTTCTACAGAGCTTTGCACTGAGAAAGGATTGGATTTTATTTTAACTTGATTCTGATGTCCTTCCAAACCTGTGGAAGCTAGAATGTGTGCCCTGATCCAACAGGGACTCTGTAGGAGGTTTTGTATGAGGAAAAGGGTTCACTTTGGGAGCCTACAAAGAGGAAAAGCTGGAAATGGTCTCTAACATTCCAGCGATCATCTGCAGTCGGCATGTTTGCTCTTCCAGGCATGGCAGCCTAAGTGTTTGCTTCCCTGGTCATTATAGCAGTTACAGGACTTGGGAACATCCCTCACATCTGGCAGAGCCGACTTGCACAGCAGCTTTGATGAGTTTGCAGCAATTTCTGTGTGAGCGTTGCTGCTTTCCAGACGTGCGGCGGCTCCACCCCAGCAAAAGTGAGCAGAATTCCACTGACTGGCACCTCAGGAACGTGGTTCTCTACATTACCCTTGTCTTGATTTTTTTTTTTTTTTTAATTTTGGTAAGCAGTTTGGTGCCCTGTTCCCTTATTATGATTTTTATGTTTTCTTAATCTAATTTGGTTACAGGATAAAACTCACAAGCACTTCATACTGCAAACTAGATGCACTTAACTGAGCCTCACTAGGTTTGTTTGCAAAGTGGAAGGAGCTGGAGGAGTGTATTTGATTCCTCCTTGAACAGCATTGACAGCTACCTAACTGCTCTGACTGTCCTTACTGAAGAAGAAAACAACTGATTTAACTATTATGAAATTAATAATTACATAATCGACTNCCTTTGAATAGTTAATATTTTCTTTACTCATCAGCAGCCACTGTCCTTGTGACCTCTGCTAGGAATTCAACTCCAATATTACTGCTCGACACAGTCTTTATCTGCACAAACGCATGCGCTTCCCATGTGAGGACAGGCTGAGAGCGTTGGGGTTGTTCAGCCTGGAGAAGAGGAGGCTCAGAGGAGACCTTCTAGTGAACTTCCAGTACCTGAAGGGGCTACAAGAAAGCTGGGGAGGGGCTGTTTACAAAGGCTTAGAGTGATAGGATGAGGGGCAGTGGGTATAAACTGGAGAGGGGCAGAGTAGTGGTGGCTGCCCCATCCCTGGAGGGGTTCAAGGCCAGGTTGGATGGGGCTTGGAGCCCCTGATCCAGTGGGAGGTGTCCCTGCCCATGGCAGGGGGGTTGGAACTGGATGATCTTTAAGGTCCCTTCCAATCCAAACTATTCTCTATGTGAATCTCCACATTCAGATACATCTGTACATGAAAATCGGTTGATGAAACATTTGTATTGCAGTACCTGCTGCACGTTGGCTTGAAGGAGATCTCCTAAGCGCTCCACAAGCTCCGTGAAAGTCGGCCTCTCTGTCGGTACCCCATGCCAGCAGTCCAGCATGGTCTGGTAGCTAGATTAAACCCCAGGCAGGAAGAAAGGAAAAGAATAGGAGCTTTATTTCCAAACTGTTTCTTTTTGCTGCTTGTTTGGGCCATTGTTTGGATAGTTTGGG